>VDFB02000003.1:292812619-292932459 GCA_007258455.2 Sequoia sempervirens | reverse complement strand
TTTTTCTTTACTATTTTTTATCCTTTTTCTGATTTTTTTAGATTTTTTGCTTTTTTGATTTTTTTGTTGTTACCAAGACGCCTGTTTGCCAGGTTTTCGCCGAGGTAACCATTTTTTCAGGACTTTTTTGGATTTTTTGGTTCTATACCTTGAAAGAATTAGGTATAAAACTTTTGAGATGGGAGCTATTCATGGGCTCCTGCAGAGGTTCCCCTTCGGGTGTTGATAGCTGATATGCCCCTGATTTGTAGCTTGCTGTGACAATGAAAGGCCCTAACCAATTGGGTTCGAACTTTCCTTTGCTGCTGGGATTTGGGCCATTCTTCTGATTTTCTTTTAAGACTAATTCTCCAACTTGGAAAGTTCTGCTTCTGATTTTCTTGTTGTAGCTCCTTTTCAGTCTATTCTGATACACTTGCAGATGGTTTAAAGCATCCAAACGTCGCTCGTCCAATAGTTCCAGCTCATTCAGTCTTGAAACTCGATACTCCTCGTCCGTGATGAGGTTTTGCAATGATACTCTGAGGGATGGTAACTCGATCTCAATGGGCAAGATGGCCTCTGATCCGTAGACCAAGGAAAATGGTGTGGCACCAGTGGGTGTCGGATGCTTGGTTCGTAAGCCCAAAGGCGGATTAAGGCTGCAAATGCCCGGTCGGCTGCGTCATTGATTTGTTTTCTTAAGGATTTTGAGGATGGTTTTATTTGTAACCACCTTGGCCATTGCCTTAGGGATAGTATGGGGTGGAAGCGATGTTGGATTTTGAATTTATCACATAGGTCACGGACTTCCTGATTTTTGAATGGTGTCCCATTATCTGAGATAATAGCCTGTGGAACACCATAGCGGCATATGAGATAGTTCAGGATGAACTTTGAGATCTGCTTTCCTGTTATGTAGGTCATAGGTATGGCTTCAACCCACTTGGTGAAGTACTCAGTTGCAGTTATAATGAATTTGTGGCCGTTGGATGAGGTGGGTGTGATTTTCCCAATGAGATCGAGTCCCCACTGTGAAAAGGGCCATGGTGTGATGATTGGATGAAGCTCTTGAGCTGGAGCATGGATGAGGTCCCCGTGTTGCTGACACTGTAGACACTTCTTGACATATTCATGTGCCTCTCTGTCCATGGTAGGCCAGTAATATCCACTCCTCAACAATTTCTTAGACAGGGTCATGCCACTCGAATGAGAACCACAGATGCCGTTGTGCACCTCAGTTAGGGCAGCCGAAGCCTCCTCAGGGTTAAGACATCTTAGTAAGGTTCCTTCTATGCTTCTACGATAAAGGGTTTCTCCTAAAATGACAAAACGAGATGCTTTCTTGATAAAGGTTCGTCTAAGGCTTGAACGCAAATCGGCGGGAATGATACCTATCCTAAGGTATGTGTAAATGTCTTGGTACCACTGATCATTTGGACCAACGATTTCGCACACAAATTCTGACTCTGGTACCTTGAATGCTGGTACGAGAAGCTGCTCTACCAAGAAGTCGTATTTCAGAACATTTTGAGGGATCTCTAAGAGTGATCCAATAGTTGCCATTGCGTCTGCTGCTCTGTTGTTGGTTCTTGGTACTTGCTCAAATGTGATGTCAACAAAATATTCCTTGAGATTTTCCACCAGCCTTTTGTATGGAGTTAGCTTATCATCCTTTGTTTGGTACTCATTGTTCACTTGATTTATGATAAGCTGTGAATCTCCATATACCTTCAATGCCATAATGTTCCACTGTACTGCTATCCTGAGACCTATAGTTAAAGCCTCGTATTCTGCAATGTTGTTGGTACAAGGGAATGCTAGTTTGTATGATCTTGGTATACAATCCCCTTGTGGAGTGATGAAGAAGATACCAGCTCCGGACCCATGTTGTGTGTAGGAGCCATCAAAGTATAGTTTCCAATGAGTAGCTATGTCAATGTTGAAAATGGATTCATCTGGAAATTCTGAAACAAGTGGGCTCTCCGCATAGATAGGTGCATCTGCCAGTTGGTCTGCAATGACCTGTCCCTTGATTGCCTTGCGCTCCACATACTCAATGTCATATTCTGATAATATCATTACCCACTTAGCCATTCTTCCTGTAAGCATTGCCTTTGAAAGAAGATACTTTAAGGGATCAATTTTAGCTATGAGTTTGATCTTGTGTGCCAACATGTAGTGTCTGAATTTTTGGGATGCAAACACCACTGCTAGGCAAGCTTTTTCAATGAATGTATAGTTTAACTCATGGCCCACCATTGTACGGCTGATGTAGTATATGGCTCTTTCTATTCCATTTTCATCATGTTGTGCTAGGAGAGCACCAAGGGCTGCTGCAGTTGCTGAGATATAAAGGATCAATGGTTTGTTCTGAATTGGAGGCCTTAGTACTGGAGGTGTTAACAGATATTCCTTGATTTTGTTGAAGGCTTGTTCACATTTGTCATCCCATTTGTACGTTACCCCCTTGTGGAGTAGGTGAGAGTAAGGGATTTGTTTGTCTGCTAATTGTGCTATGAACCTGCGAATTGACTGAAGCCTGCCTTGGAGACCTCTCAGTTGTTTCAATGTCCTAGGAGCTTCCATTTCAAGTATTGCTTTCACCTTTGCCGGATCAATCTCAATGCCTCTCATTGACACTATGTAACCCAACAACTTTCCTGATTGTACGCCAAAGACACACTTCTTGGGATTCAAACGAACCTTGTATTCTTCTAGTCTGTCAAAGATAGCACTCAAGACCGATATATGATCCTCCTTCTTTTTGGATTTTCCCAGGATGTCATCAACATAGTCCTCAACTGTTTTGTGGATCATGTCATGGAATATTAGTGTCATGGCCCTTTGGTATGTGGCCCCGGCGTTCTTTAAGCCGAATGGCATTACGTTCCAGCAGTATGTTCCCCATGGGCAAGTGAAAGCCGTCTTGTGTTGATCTTCTTTTGCTATCATAATCTGGTTGTATCCTGAAAATCTGTCCATAAGTGATAGCATCTCATGCCCTGCTGTCATGTCTACTATCATGTCGATGTTAGGCAACGGAAAATCATCCTTTGGGCAAGCCTTGTTCAAGTCCCTAAAGTCCGTACAGATTCTTATGGCTCCGTCGGGCTTTGATACGGGTACCAAGTTCGATACCCATTCTGGATAATCAATTGGTCGAATGAATCCCACATCTAATAGCTTTTTGAGCTCCATTTTGACTAACAAAGCAATTTGAGGATGCATTTTGTGAAGCTTATGTCTCACAGGTTTAGCTTTAGGATAGACTGCCAAGTGATGAACCACTACCTCTGGATCCAATCCTGGCATATCAGCATAGGTCCACGCAAAATTTATCTTCCTTTCCTTTAAGAAGGTAGCCAACTCCTCTTGTTCTTTGCATAATAATGACTCAGCGTAGAATGTAATATGAGGAGTTTCTTGTGTTCCCATATTGATGGGGTTGCACTTTTCTGCTAGCATAGCTGACTTTTCTTGGTGTATAGCTGTAAGAGGAAGATTGAATCCCCCATCCTCAGGCGCCTCAGAGAGGTTTTCACCATTGGATGCATCCTTTCTTTTTACTTTTTCAGAGTCAGAGAGTGCCACAAGGTGGTTTTCACTCAAGGACTTGGAGATTATTCTCAATTTTTTATTTTTGCGACTAAGGGATTCAATCGTTTCTCCATAGTATGCATGTGTATCCAGCTCTATGATAAAACCTGCCTTATGATCCCCACATGGAATGTCATCCCTAAGTCCCATGAATTCCGAGAGCGCCTTATCGTTTTCAAACATGTCAAGAATTGGTGGTCCTCGTTGGTCGTAATCAATCAGTTGGGGATAGACTAATCGGATTTCATTGCTTTGGTTTTCAGACTCATAAGACAAGGTGCTAATCATAAGGACATTAGTATCCTCAAACAACAAAGGTAATCCTATTTCTGGTGACTCAGTTAAATCAGTGGGCATTCCTAAAGTCATGGAGGATTTTGGAGTAGCTACAGATTCCTGAGGAGGCGTTCGGTTCCGTCTATCCTGGGCACCTCGACCAAGTACAGTTACCTTAGGAGTAGGATGACCAATGCCAAGATTTTTTATTTGCTTCTCAGGTATAATGGGTATTACACGCCCGTTATTATCTTGGCCTAACCCTTGGTTCCGGTTATAGCCCATCAAGAGCATCATCTTCATACCTTTGTTTCGTTCATCCATAGGCAATTCAACTGCCGGTATATCATCTCGATAAAGGAGATGAGATAGGTCCCCCTCTAATGTTTCCTGACCAAGATCTCCTGCACTTGTGAAGGTAGGGTTTCGTTCATAGGATCCTTGAGATGTTGAAGCTTCTTGTGATTGTGGACGTCCTCTTGATCTAGGAGATTGTGGTAGCTCTCCTACTACAAAAGCATTCTTAGGCATTGAATAGTTTCCACAACCATCATCTTGTATTATAACTTTGATATCAGAAAAGGCGGGGATGGCGGGGGTGGAGGGTGTCTCTGTCACAGAAGTGAGAGTGGCGGGATCCACGTAAGGTGTTGATGGGCCTTCATCGTTCTTGGGTACTTGCGGGATCTTGTAGTATTTTGCCTCTAGATTTTTGCAGTAGGCAAATGGCTCAGGATCTCCATGGATAGTAACCTCTTGACCTTCATGTGTGAATTTCACACATTGATGAAAGGTTGAAGCTACAGCTTGCATTGCATGTATCCATGGTCGCCCTAGGAGAATGTTGTATGGTAAATCGAGGTCCAAGACCTGACAGTTGGTTTGCATGATGGCGGGTCCAACCTGGACAGGAAGCTGAATGGTGCCTTGGGATACCCTTTCCTGGTCATCGTATGCTCTTATTGTGATGCCTTTTCCTTTGTCAATTGAATCCTCTGAAATGTTCAAATTCTTTAGAAGCTTTAAGGAGCAAATATTTAAGCCTGCACCTCCATCCACCAAGACTCTCTTGACTTTCTTTTTATTTACGTACACCTCCAGATGAAGTGCACGGTTGTGAGATGGTTGTGTGGGGAAGTCTTGTTCAGAAAATGTAAGAATGTTAGGTGTGGTGATATTTGCGACCATAGCTTGGAATTGTTCTGCATCTAGATCTGCGGGGACAGTAGATGACGCCAAAGCTTCTTCTAGAATCTTTTTGTGTGCAGATGAGATTTTGAGTAACTCCATGATGGAGATATGTGCAGGGGTTCTTTTCAATTGATCCAAGACATTATAGCCACTAGGGTGAGACCTTGGGTTGGATGTGGAATTTCTGCTTGGTTGGGATGGTGCTGCAATGGTAACCTTTCCACCTCTTGTGGTGACTCCACAATCGGCTTGGGCCCCTTTGATGGTGATGACTCCACAAAACTCGTCTAAACAAGCAACAACACCCTCGTATGTGTGGTTGACATTTTTATAAGCCCCTTTTCCTTTGTCTTGATCTTTGTTTCCTTTGTTGCCATGATTCGGCATCGGATTCGTGTAAATCTTGAGATCTTTGTTTCCTGATGGTGCTTCCACATCTATGATTTTGTCATCTATGAGGTCTTGAATTAGATTTTTGAGCCTCATGCAGTTGTTTGTCGTGTGTCCCTTGAGTTTGTGGAAGTCACAAAGATAATTCTCATTATACCATGGTGGCTTGACCGATGGTTCTTGATAATTATTATGTGTAGGGACCGTTATCAATTTTTCATCTACCAATCTTTTCATGATTGCTTCAGCAGGTTCCCCAAGGAGTGTGTATTTTCGTTTGGGGAAGAACTTGTTTCGCTGTGGTCTTCCCTGATTATCAATGTTGTTTGTGTTTTGGTTATGGGATGGTTGGACCACAGTATTGACTTGTCGATTGCTTTGATTGGTATTTTGGTGTTGTTGTTGTTGGGATGGTGGATTGTTCTTCCGTGGGGCACTAATGACAACTTTGGCGTCAACAACACCATCATTGGTTACATTACGATTCTTTGCCCATGTTCGTGGTTTGTCATGATAATTGGATGATGAGCGGCCTTCTTGATATGATGAAGTTTCTCCCTGCATGGCAAGGGCTTGTTCGATATTGAGCGCCCTAGGTATCAATTGGTCGTAGGTGGTGATGTTTTGCATTTTGAGGTGGAAGGCCAAGGGCCCATCAAGATTCACAATGATAGTTCCCACTTGTTGTTCTTCAGGCATGGACCACTTGCTTTGATTAGCTTTGGATCGCCATCGTTGTAAGAAAGCACCGAATGATTCATTTTTCCCTTGTTTGAGAGATGATAATTCCTGTAAGCTAACCTCCATGGGAGTGTTGAAGGAATAATTATGTATGAAGGCATCCACGATTTCCTGGAATTTTTTGATTCCAGAAAGTCGAGAAAACCAATCAATAGCGTTTCCAGCCAAGCTTCTTGGGAATAATCTCATCAAGTACGTTTCGTCGTGAGCCACCTCCATGCAATGTACTTGAAATTCCCTGATGTGATCTTCAGGGTTACCCGTTCCGCGATATTTGTCAAATTTAGGGATCTCAAACCCTTTTGGGAATGGTTTCATTTCTACGCTCCTATCAAATGGATAAGGGCATAGGTTTTTTTGTGGTTTTGGTGTCTTTCCTGATTGAAGGTCAAGCACTTGTTGTGACAGAAATTTTATTTGTGCGGTGACATCCAATTGTGGATCAGGAGGTGGAATGAAGGTGTTCTGGGGGGGGTGGAGTGGGTGTTTGAATGGGTGGAATGTTTGCTTGTTGTGCCATGTATGCTTTCAACAACGCTTGTTGTTGATCTTGTTGTTGTTGCGCTAATAGAGCTTGTTGTTGTGCTTGATGTTGTTGGTCCAACAATGCTTGTTGTTGGTCAGCTAGGGCTTGTTGGGCTGCTTCTTGTTGCTCTTGGTATTGCTCTAACGCTTTCTGATATGCGAGTTGTTGGGCTGCTTGTTGTTGTGCAAAGTACTGTGCTTGTGCTTGCACTCGTGCTTGGGCATCTTGGGCATCTTTTGCAGCTTGTGCAGCTTGAGCAGCTTGTGTGGCTTGTGCAGCTTGTGCAGCTTGAGCAGCTTGAGCAGCTTGTGCAGCTTGTGCGGCTTGTGCAACTTGTGCAGCTTGAGCAGCTTGAGCGGCTTGTGCGGCTTGTGCAGCTCGTTGTTGTTGTTGCAACAAAGCTTGGGCTTGTGCTGCTTGTTGTGCTTGTTGTTGCAGCAATGTTTGAGCTTGATTTTGCCGTAAAGCTTGAGAAGCGTGTGTGGCTATAGGTGCTTGCTGAATTGTTTGATATTGTTGGAGCAATTGTTGGTATGCTTTGAATGCAGCATTGTAATGGCTTACTTGGCTTGGTCGCAATGGTGGTGGTGGTGGGATCGGAATTGTGTTGGAAGTTTGAGATGTGCTTAGAGCAATGGTGGTGGTGGAGGTTGCGATGTAAGGGGTGTGATGGGGGTAGTGGAAGTTTGAGGTATAGTGGATGTAGTGGTTGGAGTGAATGTGGTGATAGGTGCATTTGGGATGGGTGAAGTGATAGGAATGGTGGGACTAGGTGAAGTGGTAGGAATGGTAGAGATGAGCGAAATAGTGGGTATTTGAGAGACCATATTTTGATTAGCTATCATGTGTTGGTTTGATGTGGATGGTGTGTTTGAAAGATGTGATGTACCCCCTTGGTTGGATGAATTGATTTGGATGGGGCGATTTATGTTAGGGAAAGGTGGAAATTTAGGTAAAGGGGGGATCCCTAAACCAAAATATGGTGTTGACGTGGTGGGAGGTGTGAATGATTTGAATGGTGGAAAATTTTCTTGTGCAAATGAAGAGACAAATCCGTAGGGTCTCTCTATTTCGGATGAGCTTGCTTGTACCAAAGGTCTAGACACTTGCGTGTCAAGGGAAAATGATGAGGTGGTATGGTAAGGAACCTCAGATGTATCGATAAATCCAAGTGGGTTGTAAAGTGGATTTTGATGCGTGTTGAAGAGGGTATCATCCTCATTGATAGTAGGTTCTATGGTGGTAATGGAAGTGGTTGATTGTGGAAGGGTGTTTTGGTCATTTGGTACAAGAAGCTCATCCTCAATAGTGTTGAGAATTGATGGATTTATTTTAGCCATTGCGCGAAGAAACTTTTGTAGTTTTGGTTGTTTGAGCATCTCAAGAACTTCTTCCTCACTTAATTCTGTTGGTGTGATGTCTTCCACCAAGACCTCTTTTTGTGGATCGTGTGTAGTGATAGTGAGGTCTGGAAGTGGTGTGTTTTGGATTTCTGGAATGTTTTGGCTTAGATCACTTGTGGTTGATGTTTCTTGATTTAACTCCATGTTCCTCTTGTGTTGTGATCTTGTTTGAACCATAAAAGAGCAAACTAGGATGTGTAAAAGATCAAAGATGTGAAGATGAAAGGTGTAGGATATATGGGTGAGAATGGAAGTTTTGAATTTGTATTGAAAATCTTGATGTGATGCTAGGTACTTTGGGTTTGCTTTGATTGATGTTTGTTTGATGACTTTGAATTCTGTCTTTTGAATGTTGATGTTTGAGCAAGAGATATCCCCAAGATGTTTGGATGATGATCTAAAAAAGATAACTAATGCTCATAAAGGATAATTTGATCTAGAAGTGAGAATAGGATGTGTCTACTCACAAGCTAACCAAAAGATAATCCAAATTAGTGATGGGAGAAGGATGCATCTATCCACCATTAATTTGAACAAAGTGATAATTCAACTAAGCATGTGCAAAAGGATTCATTCACACACTTGAGTTGAACAAGTTTGATGTTTGATGTTTGAAGAATTCAAAGTCTCATGTTTGAAAGGTTTTGATGTCTACCAAAGGAGCCTAGCATAGTTGTGTCAAGATTTTCTCAAAATGTTGGTGAGATGTTTATGGTTGATGATGTTTTTGATGGATGAATGTTTGTTTTGATCTTAGAATGACCCTAGTTTAGACTTTTGCTTAACAAGACCAAGGTATTGAAGAACGTGTTATGCCCTAAGCAAGGTATCCAATCCCTTGAAACAATCTTGGATTTTGTGTGTAGTAAAATGAATATAAAGTGGGGTTGTCTCTTGAAGCATGTCTATAGAAATTAGCCAACAACTTTTCTCTAAAATCATATAACCTTTTGAGTCTTTGTTGATGTTGTTTTGGGCTAAGTTTCCTTTTCTTGGGTTTTTGTATCTTGATCTTGTGAGAAATCATTGAAAAGACATGTGTGGGGCTCAATTGCTTATCTTTGCTTTTAATGACTTCTTTTTACCAAATACACTTTCTTGATTATGTTTCAAACTAAAGATGTCCTATGTCAAAATTCCTTTTCTTCCCACAAAGTGTTGTGTGGGAATTCCAAGAAATTGAGGCAAAGGGATTTCCTAGGTTAACCCTAGTTAGAGCAAATGACGATATAAATTCAAGTGATGAGAAACCTCTAAGGACATAATCCCAAGGGAAGGCAACAACACTTAAATTTGTCAAAAGGTATTTGCTCTATCAAAAGGGGTTTGAAATTTGCATGATCATGTTTAAGTGTTTGTTTGCAAAATGTTTTCGAATACCCACTGTGTTTTCAAACAAAAAATAATTACAAGCCCTATGGATGTGATAGACAATGTTTGTTGAGTCCCCACTTGGACAAGTCCAGCTACGCTTACTTTTAGCGGATGGTTAGATGCTTGACCCCACTGGCTCCCCTCCACGACACTCACTTATACGGGGCGCCAAGCATCAACATATGAAACTCCCATGGCATGCTTTCCATCTCTACTAAAAGCCGTAAAATTGTGGGAAGCTTGAGCGACCGTTCTTGCACCAACAAACAGATTAAGGATTTTGGCAAATTCTAACATAGGTTCTAGTAAGGACTTTCCGTTAGTAGGAGTTGACCCAATGTGGCAAGAGTCCCCTTTCGGATCCATCTTGTCGGAGCCAACCGTGATTATGGCGTTTAACCAAAATCCTCATTTATATCCCGGCTGGAAATACTCTTGGCTTTAGAGTGTTACCGGTTGAGTCGTCGCTTGGGTGAGTACTTTTCCCCAAGGCAGGCCCTCTAAGATAAACAAAGCGAGCAAAGACACAATCCGTAGCTTCGTCGATCTTTGATGGCACAAAGAGCGAGAATGTCGCGAAATGCCCCTCTCACACTCGCACAAGATTGTTCAATTTTTAAGCCCAAAATGAAGTGTTTCAAAGCAATAAAATGTATTTTGAGTGTTTCTCTTGCACCCTAGATCGCACGAAGCGCAAGGGGAGAGGATACGTACTCAAAAGACAATCACACAAATAAAACACTTGTTCATTTTATACCCTTCAAAGCAATTGTGAATTCGTTTTAAGCACCAAATGAAATATGAGGATTGCTTGTTCAATTTTTAACC
Source organism: Sequoia sempervirens (assembly GCA_007258455.2). Classification (NCBI taxonomy): domain Eukaryota; kingdom Viridiplantae; phylum Streptophyta; class Pinopsida; order Cupressales; family Cupressaceae; genus Sequoia; species Sequoia sempervirens. The sequence continues at coordinate 292,922,151 of VDFB02000003.1, read as the reverse complement.
CAAAACGAAATCTAGTAAGTGTGTTCTAAGGTTCGTTTTAAGCCCTTTGCAATGAAAATGAAATTGTTCGTTTTAGCCCCAATTGAAAACTAATGTTCTAAAAACGAAAAGGAAAACAATTTCGTGTAGTGTTGATTAAACACTTAAAGTGTTAAAGAACACATTGTGTTTTCAAAAAAACATTTCCCTCCTTTCGTGAAGTAGTATTGATCAAAAATTCAAAGTGTTAAAAAACACAATGTGTTTTCAAACAAGAATCCTCCTCTTTTGCTTTGCATCTTTTCGCCTTTGTTCGTTTGTACCTCCTTCGTTAGTCTTTGTTTCCCTTTTGTACCTTTCACCTTTTGCTTGTACCTTCGCTTGTACCTTCGTTTGCTTTTGTACCTATTCCATAGTTGGATTGGTGTCACTTGTGCTAGTGACCCTTTCCCAATCCTTGATAAAAGCTCAAATTGAAAATGCTATGAAGATGGTGGAGTGATGATGAACAAGATTAAATCTCAAGTGAAGAGAGTAACCTTGCATGAAATTGTGAAGATTGTGAAGGATTTGCTTGAGGATGATGCTTGTATTTAAAGATTTTCAAAATGTTGAATGTTGAAGAGGGACCAATGTGGGATCAAAACAAGCCAATGAGTTGAGGACACTTGTCATCATGTGATTAGTTGATGTGTGTGCAAGATTTGGGAAGAGTGCCCAAGAGGGGGAAATTTTGAATTCAAATTTGCAATAAATTTTTGAGAGGGGGACAAGAAAGAAGAGCAATAAATGCCCTGTTTGACTTGTCATGTTGAGAGAAATGAGATTTTAATAAATCAATAAAATTGATTTATTGTGCAAGTGGCTAGATCTAGATAATGCAAGTGGGATGTGATTAGTAGATTAGGATTAGATTAATTTAATGATGATTATGCTGATTTAATGCTGATTAACTGATTTGACTTTTTGGACTTAAATACTTGATTTATTTAAATCAGAAAAGGATGGAAAATGATTTAAGATTTGATTTAAATGGCTTTTTGATTTATTTAATTAAATGGATAATGCAGGATGAAGGTTGAATGATAAGGATTTATTTGATAAATGAACTTATTTAATGAATGGATGAAAGTGATGAATTTGCCTAATGTAAGAGCTAATTTGACCGAATCTGATCGAATGCATAATGTGAATTTTGCATGTCTACAGGAATAATGAGGAAGAGCTCATAAATAGTAGCTCTGAAATGGTAGAGTATCCTAGATTTGGAACTCCTCAGTTCGAAGAAATAAACTTTATTATATGGAAACATAGGATGGAAACATACTTACTTTCTTTAGGATCTAAAGTGTGGGCAGCAGTTGAAAAGGGTTGTACTACATCTACAACATCTCCTTCCATTCTTGTGGACAAGAAAGCACTTGAATCCAATACTAGAGCTATAAATGCTATTTTTAATAACTTTCCAAATAAACTTATTACAAAAGTCATTCATTACAGCAATGCTAAGGAAGTTTGGGACAAGTTGACTGAAATGAATCAGAATAGTGAGTTACAAGAGGAGATATCTTTGGATACTGAAATAAATTGTGAAACATTTGAGAGTGAAGAAGGTGTAAACCTTCATAGTTTTGAAAAGAAGTACAAGGAGATCATTAATGAATATTTAAATGATCAAGAAACTTGTGTAAAAGTAGATCAATCTTTGGATGAAATTAACTCTAAATAGGAATATGATGAACCAGAAAGTGAGGTTGATTTGGAAGGTGAACTCCTATGTGCCTTAGATACTATTAAGCAACTTAGAAAAGAAAACCAATTTTTAACAAGACAACTTCAGCAAAAAGAGAGTCTGGAAGTCAAGTTAAAAGACAAGGACGAGTTGTGCAATAAACTAGAAAATGAGATTGATTCTTTAAAGAAATATTCAGATAATGATTCCTTGTTAAAAGAACTAACTCTTAAGGACGATATGATTATAAGTCAAAAAATTGAAATTGAAGAATATAAGAGGATTGCAGATGTTGTGAGTTCTGATTTGGAGATTAAAAAGATTGTTTGTCTAAAACTTGAAGAAGAGGCAGTTGCTTTAAGAAAAGAGCTTGAAAGTACCAAGGCTCAATCTATTAAGATTCAAAAATTTGATCATAGTACTAATATATTGAATGAGATGTTGGGCAAGAAAAATCATTCTAAAGATCCTATAGGAGTGGGATATGAGGTTGGACAAAGCTCTGCAAACAAATCTAAACATGAAACAGTGTTTATTACTTCAGATGGAAAGAAGTTAACAGCCAAGCAAACACCAAGAATGAAGGTTGATCTTGGTTACAGTATTGCCACATCAAAGGATAACATTGACACTAGAAGACAATCTAAAGGTATTCATAGAGAAAGGAAAAATGTCTTCAGATCTTCACATCCTTGGCATGATCATTCATTCAGGTATAATCATTCTTTCCAAGGATATTGTTATGCTTGCAATGACTATGGTCATAAGGCAATTGATTGCATAAGATGGTTAAACAAGAATCATTCTAATGTCCCTAGAAATGAGGATGTGGTGTGTTACAACTGTAACAATTTTGGTCACTTGAGAAGAGACTATACAATAAATACAAGTGATAATAATGTAGGGAACAATGCTAGAAAAGTCTGTAGGAAGTCTTCTATTTCTCAGAACAATCACAAAGTCATTTGTTTCAGATGTAATAACATTGGACATAAAGTACAACAATGCAGATTCAACAAAAAGATAGGTACTTTAAGCAAACAAGTGAAAAATTCTTCATTGGAGTGGAGAAGAAAGAGAAATCAAGATGACAAGAAGAGCAATAAAGATGCTTATGAGAAAACTCCTTGTCCACTCCTTGCACAAGTGTTTCCTTCTAGGTCTTGAGAAGAAGCAAAGACTCAGGGGGAGTCTATTATGGTAATATATTTTACCCCTATGGAGTCTAGAATGAGGTATGTCATCTTGCATTTGCTTTTGGTGGTATAAGATGTTAAGAAATGTTTTTTCTTGGTCTAATGGTTGACAGTTTTCAGAAGTTTTTGAAATCACAGTGCACATTGTCTTTTAATTGAACCTTTTGGATGCTTGGGTTTTGGAAATAATGGTATGTCCTTATGACATCTTTGAGCGGTGTGGAGACATATAGGTGAGTTCCTCAACATATTAAAGATAAGAAAGCCTTTGTTTTTGAAGGGATGTCGATGGATTTATCTTTGGAGAATAGTGATTGAAAAACATGTTTGATGTTATGAATTATTTCTGTGATGATATTATTCAGTGTTGCATGAAGAAGCTGAGTTAAGATTGTGTGCTGAATGAAGATATTTACAATGTATTTTGCAAGATGTTATGAAGAAATTGAGTGTTTTGGTCTTCTGAGTATGATACAATGATCTAAGTAGGTTGCTACAGCAGTCTTGAGAACTATGTATGTTCATGGGATATGCTCTGTTATTTGTGTTTCGATGAAGGAAGGTGACTGGTAGTATTAACCTCATCGTGTATGGCTGGGACTTATTTTTGAACTTTGAAATTGAGTGTTGTGTGTGAAAGGGAGTGCAAGTTATATATATGAAAGCTGCTTGAATTCATGTTTTGATAGAAACAAAAGGAGAGAGCTTTGGTGTGTTGCCTTGAAGATAGATTATTTGCATGATGTTATTAAGTTTCTGATTTTGAAGTGGGAGTTATTGCACGTGTAGTTACTGCTGATTTCTTTAAAAATTTATGTGCAATTGAAGTGAGTGAATTTGTGTTGTTTCAGTATGATGGTCTATCTTGCATTGGTGATGTGAAGTTATTCAATATGTCTGGTACACTATTGCTCTATTTGCATTCGGTTCTTATGGTATTTGGTTGGCTTCTCAGTTGTGTTTTCTGGCATTGCACATTCTTCTCCTCTATCCTTTGTCATTGAGGCAAAAAGAGGGAGAGTCATTTCTGTTTTGCCATCAAGGACAAAGGGGGAGTTTATTGGATCTCAGTTGTGTTTATAGTTTGTCCTTGATGTCAAAATCCCTTTCAGTTGGTTCTCTTTCATGATCAGTCTTAGTTTGGATCTTTATGCTTTATTATGGTACTTCTTTAATGTCTCTTGGCTATTACAGATAGTTACTTGTTATGATTCAAATTCATGGTGATGAGGTCTCTAGTTCATGTTATGAATGCTATTTCTTTGACTAACAGAGTTTGACAGATGGTTTCTTTGTCAGGATGGTTCTTCTTGCATACCACAGGTGTATTTCACATGATTACAAGCCATTTGATTACATTCCTTGAACTCACATTTTTGAAGGCATTACAATTACCTTGATTCTGACATCTCATTTGTCTAATGGTATTGGTTGTTTCTCATTCGGGCTTACACTTATCGACGTGAGAATGGAAGGGTCTCCCCGATCCATTTTGAAATGTCTGTGTTGCCTTTCGGCAAGACATTTTTGATGTCATGATGATTTGATTTTACATGTAGGCAGCTTTCGGCGTGACATTCACGTGGTCTTGGTGACAGAAGAAAGGTCTATCGGCATGAGTTGTGTTCACCGCTGGGAGGTCTTACTGAATGAGTTGGGTCTCGCCGACTAATACATGAGGTGGTGCATCGGCATAAGTAAACCTTATCGGCATGTTGTTTCATCGAGCACTTTGTGTCTTGGTGACTGGCACAAGAAAGTTCATATCGGCAAGACTTATTTTATGTCACAGCGATTGGGATCCATCTCCAGGCATCTATCGGCATGTTGTTTCATTGAGCACTTTGTGTCTTGGCGTATGACACAAGAAAGTTCATATAGACATAAGTTATACCTATCAGAATGATGTCTTACAAAGACATATTGTCTCACTGACCGAAGGAAGATGAACTTATCGGTAGGAGTTTTGTTATCAGGGTAGTGTCTCATCGAACTTGTAATGTCTCCCCATCTAGTGCATGTGGAAGTCTATCAGTGAGAGTTGTGGCGTTGTTATATGGTCATAGCGAACTCTTTTGGTCTCACCGACAAGCACATTAAAAGATTCACTTCGGCCAGACTTGGAGTATTCGGTTTAGTATCTTGGTGAATTCAAGTGTGTCTTACCGACCGTATGCATATGGAGACTTATCGGTAAAACTGATGGCTATCGATATAATGTCTTGGCAAGGTTTTCTTGTTTTTCCGACTGACAACATAAAGGTATGCATCTCAGTAATTGTTTGTGCATCAAAGAAAGGTCTTGGTGAATTCGATTTGTTACACCGACTGAAAACATAAAGGTAGTCTCTTTGGTAAGAGCCAGGGTTTTCGGTGAGAGGTCTCTGTGAGTGACCTTCGGTCTCGCCGATGGAACATAGAGGGACTTTGTCAGCATAAGATCTAGATTGTCTCAGTGACACCAGATGAAAGGATGACTTTCGGTATGACTCAAGCATTCTACGAGACATCTCCCTAACATTGATATGTCTTGCCGATGGAATACAAATGGTCTCTGTTGGTATGAGAATTGAATTCTCTTGGTGATCTGAGGTGAATTTGGGGTGTTTCGATATGACATGAAATGATCTACAAGATGTCTCCCCAATGGTTTGAAGTTACAGTGACACTCATAAGATAGAAAGCTTGTTGGGAAGAAAAACCTTGTGTCACAGTGACCAATGTGTATCATGTGGACTTTCGGTGAAACATGGGGCAATCTACATAACATCTCCCCAACAGTAGGATGTCACAGTGACTCAGAATGAATTTCGGTAAAACAAAGACCTGTCTACAAGATGTCTCTCTGATATCAAAAGGCTATAGTGATAGTGAATGGAACAAAAGGGCATCTCGGTGAGAAAGACTCTTGTGTCTCAGCGACTGAAACAAATTTAATAGAAATGTGATCTCGGGGAAACATAAAGATCTTCGATATGGTTTCTCCTCGACGGTAGAAGGTCATGGCGATGCATAGGGACCAAAGGAGCGATCAACATTATAATTGCCTTCAGTAGAACTATCTGGATGTTTCGGCGAATGATTAACAGACTCATACACTGTGGCTGGCATGGTGAATTTCTAAAGATAGTGGCAGGTCGACATCATGGATTGGCGTCGAATTTGACAACCATTACATGGCAGAATATTCATTGAGTTTCCTTTTTGAGTAGTTGCATTTTTGAAATAATAGATGATTTGCAGTTCTCTGGATAAGTGTTACTATTGTTTTTTACCATCATCTACAGTCTATCATTATTCAGCTTCATATTCAAAAATTAGCAAGAGAATTTCAGAATCTGGTGAAAAATATTTTTTGAAGATTTCTATGTAACTGACATACTTGAAATGTATATATAAACCTGTGTTGAAAAAAGTGAAGGTTGGTGATTGTAATTCTGGGATATTGTCCTTAAGGTTTTCTATAGATGAGAAAATAGAGAAATATGTGCTTAACTGAAAACAGAGAGATCCTCTGATATTATGAATGTAATTTTGAAATCTGAGTAAGGGGTTGGTGCTCCTTGAGATTGGTGTCTCTAAATTAGGGGTTGGTGCTCCTTGAGTTGGTGCTTAGAAATTAGCCTATAAGGCATTGTTAAAAGTGGTTTTTGAAGATTAAGCTAGTAAGGCAGTTTAGGAGTGGTTTTTCTATCCCAGGAGGGTTTTCCACTCAAAAAATATTTTGTCTCTTTGTTCTTCTGTGTGCTCATTGCTTTTTTGTGTTGTTGTTTTAGTTCACTATTGGGTTTTTTACTATTCTCAATTTTGTTTATGAATGATTACATTCAACTCATGAATGCATTAATCAGAGTAATATTAAGATCAAATCTGAGCCATGTTTTGGAAAATCCAAGATATCTCACTCAAATCATATTTTCATAAGTTGTCTAATAGATTGAGTTAATGTTGTCATATCTTTGTGCTTTCAAAAGTGATTACTCTACTCTATTGTTGAAAGAAAAGGAAATCAGAATGAAAAATATTGGTCAAAGTTGAAAAAGTGTTGACACTGATTCACCCCCCCTCTCAGTGTATGTCCATAACTCCAACAAAAGTACCTTTCACCAAGTAGAATTCTTACTCTTGTAGGACCACAAAGATTTGTATGAACTAAATCCAGTAGTCTAGTAGTGGACTATTCCTTTGATCTATAATGATTTCTTTCTTGCTTTCCAAACTAACAATTCCTGCAAATAGCATTAACATGATTTGTAATTCTCGATAAATATCTTACGGATTGAACACTAATACTTTCCAAGTTATCAAAATTCATGTGACACGTTCTCCTATTCCATAACCAGCTATCATTAATGTGAGTCAGAAAACATAATCCATCAACACCCTTAAGTTGATAGATATTCCCTTCATATTTCTTTCCTATTGTAATCAATGTTTTGAATCCTTTCTAGATCTCACATCTCTCATGCTTAAACACAAGACCATATCCTTTTCTACACATCTAACCAACACTCAATAGATTATGTCTTAATCCCTTAAGATAGTAGGCATCGTTAGTATGATGATTTCCATCAAAACCTACTGAACCTATCCCACAAATTTTTGCACCAATATCATCTCCAAACATAACCAAGCCTCCATCATATTTTTCAAGCTTAAAAAACTTAATTTTATCACCATTCATGTGATGTGAAAAACCACTTTCAACTACCCAAAAATTCTTCTCTTGTTTAGCATGTAGGGCAGAGATAATTGTAACTTCATTTTTCTCCTTCTCCAGAGGGATTTCTTTTACCTATTTTAAAGAATTGGTAGAAGTAGGTTCATCCTTAATCACCAAGAACAAGCATTCATTGTCATCAAGATATTCATATTCTAAATCCTCATCATATATACTAATGTTCTCATTCACATAATAAGCTATGTTAATCTTCTTTCTTTTATTTTCTTTCTCATATCTTTGTTTATTTATTTTAGCTCTTTCTAGACACTTTGCAAGATAATGACCTATTTCTCCACAACTAAAGCACTTAAAGGGAAACTTACCTTCATACTTACCTGAGCCTTACCTCATTCTTCCTACAAAGTTAGCTTCTATTTCATCAAAATTTTCTTCATCTAGATCTTCAACTTTGGTAGCTTTAAAATAATTCTCTAATTTGCACCATTCCTTAGACTCGACTTCCTCATCTCATAAGATGTCAAAAATCTCAATAGCAGATCCTTAGTATAGGTCTTATAATCTTTATTATGCTCAATAGCACTCACCTTCTCACTGTAAGCATCAGGAAGAGTTCTAAGAATCTTCTTTATAATTCTGGTTACATCTATAGTAGCACCAAGTCCTCACATTCTGATCGCTATCTCATCCAATCTCTATACATAAGCTTTAATATTCTCATCTTCAGATAGATGTAGAAGATCAAACTGTGTTTCCAAGTTCTGTATTTTTCCCTCTTTGACTCTTTCATATCATCATGCACTCTTTCCAAAGCATCCCAGACTTCCTTCGCCATTTTCAAATTATGAACCTTAATCAACTCTGAATGTACTAGACTATTCTTCAAGATGAACTTCACCTTATTGTTCACTTCATGTTCTTTTATCTCTTTAGGTGTACTTGAACCATTAGTAGGAGGAGTGTAAGGATATTTGTAAGCTTTCTCTACATTATATCCACAATACTCTAGATCTTCTTCCATCAATACTTTCCATATACCATAATTAGCTCCATTGAACCTTGGATAATCAAAAACCATTTTTCTAGCCATCCCGAACCTTCCTCAAGCGGTTAAGATCTTCACTAAGGGACCTTTCTCTGATACCAATTGTTGAATAAGACAGCTAAGAGGGGGGGTGAATCAATTTTTATAGAATTAAACATTTAATTCAATCACAAAAACTAATACTTAATACTGCTTAACTGATTAGTCATTAAATGCCAATGCAAAAACTCAAATCCAACACATAAACACAATAACACTAGATTTACATGGAAAAGATAATGAGGGAAAAACCATGATAAGGATTAACTCACACTATAGAGAATATCAAAACTGATTACAAAAGGCTCACTTCCTAAAATAAGGCTCACTACCTGAAATAAGGACTCACTGTCTAAAACAAGGACTCACTATCCAACAAGGCCAACAACCCAGAGGATTCACTATCATAGAGATACAAAGAAGATAAATAAGACTTGTTACCAAGAGACTACAATCCCAATGCAACAATGGATTCCACCACAGTCACTCGATCAACTTGCATGAATGATAGAGTTCACCTTCTACTCACTACATCCAAAAAATTAGCATTAAACTTCACACTGATCTCCCACACTCGTAACACACACACTTACTAAATAGAATTAATGTCACACCAAATTTCACTTTCTCTTTTCTCTTATCACTCTTCTTCTTTGCTCTTGTATATTTTCCATCACCAACTCATCTTATATTTATGTCATCTTCAACTTTGAAACATATCCAAAGTCAACCATCCAAATACAAATCCAAATTAGGTTGGTACCAAAACATCCTAGGGTGGAATTAGAATGAGGGTGAACCAAATACATGCTTCATAGGGACCCAAATAGATCCAAAACACTTCATCATCCTCAAAATTAGTATTTCACACAAGGTCGGCCAAACCAGTGTAAAACACATAGAACCATTAAGAACGAACTTTCCAAATGCCAAAATTATCTTCAATAAATTAGGGTAACTCAAATTTAGAACCACTCATCATAAGACTTCATAAAAGAGAAATCCAGACCAACAACATTTCTCCTAGACCTCAACCAGAAACACAAAAAACCCTAGTTCACAACTAGTTAACACAACTTGCACTGTACAATGAACCAACAACTAAAAATCTACATATAGCACCTTCTAACAACCATGAAAAAAATATCTGAACCACACAACCACATGAGTAAATTTGGACTAAAACCTAGAGCAACCATTGAACACCTATAGTATATCTTTATTACAAGTTTCTCAATATCCTCGACATATACAACCAAGTGCAACTTGTGGATAACCAGTTGGTCGGTTGACATCAATGACAACACCTTCAATCTTTCCATTCTTGTAATAGTTATTTCTATACGTGCAATATGTTTGGACACAAAGCTAACCAATGCAGATCAAGTATGAATAGAAGTCAGAAAATTATTGTATGATAATCTTGCAACAAGCCTAGATATATTTCAAGAGTTTGCAGAAGCAAAAATATAAGACAGTCTAATTCGGTAATGAGGAATGGACCTGTGGATAAAGTTGATCCTGTTGAGGTTAAGAAGGAAATGAACAAGATATGGAGCAAGAAAGAGGAATCTAAGAACAAAGATGAATCAGGAACTTCAAATGCATTTGTGCCTCCCTTTGGTGCAGATAATTCACTTGGAAATTCTACCTATGAATGAGCTTAGGGGAGCAATAACAAAAAATTCTAATAGCACCCTAGAAATATGAGGTGTTAAGATGTGGCATGAGGATATATCATGGAACATAAATTTTTGAAGCTATAGAAGAAAACTGTGGTAGAAAATATTGTAATACAATAATTTATGGAGCATGGAAAGATGTTTGTGCATACTTTTTTTTTGGAACATCACCTTTTTTATCTAAATCATTTATTGTGGGGTTAGGTGAAATTGGAGAGTTAAATTCATATGTGTGAAGGAAAATTCATTTATCACAAGGCATCCGAAGAAGAAACAAAGAAGAAAGAAGTGTGGAAGGGTTTAAAGTGTCATCCCAGAGTTGAACATCAAGACCCTAGCTCCCTGAGCTATTTGAGAGCTATTGAAGATATTAAGGCATATATTCACGGAAAAATTGAAGAAGTATCACCTGGTAGGTTATCTATTTTGTGGAAAAATGAGTTGGGAGAAGATGATGATACCCTAAAACCTAAGTACAAAACCCTAAGTGAAAAGAGGCTAAATGTCTAGTGAAAGTTTTTGAATTTTGAAAATTAGGAGAAATACATCATAATAGTATTGAGCATAATTCAGGACCAATCCATATGGATTGACAACCATCACCCAATAAAAAAAGAATTAATTAAGGATGTAACCAGTTTGTGGTCCACCGGATGAGTTCTTGATCAGAAGATAGTTAATACAAAGGATATAATGGAAAAAATAGGTGTTACTCTTGAATAAAAGGAATTCACAGTGAAATCTATTACAAACTTGGCAGTTAGATTTATAGTCATACTTATTGGTAAAAAAATTAACCGATCAAACAGTGTAAAATTTTTCCCTCATATTACTATTCATATTGCCATTGATATGATTGAAAGCAATGTTGACTACGACCTTTATGAGTTGCTCCAAAAAAAATTAATGGAGAACCTAAAAGACATTAAGAAAAATAATAAGTGTACATTCATATATGGAACCCTAGTAATTTTCATGTTGCTCTACTTCTTGAAAGAAGTACTGGTGGTTGGACAAGTAAATTGGAAAAATACAGAACCAATTGCACATCAATAAGCAAAGTACATGAGAAAACTTGGAAGTTTGGATGCTCAAGAAGATGCCCTTGCAACATTCTCTGAAGTATTTCAAAGTGGGATGAATAAGGGAATGAAGATTCCTAGAGAAGTGGTGAAAAGATATTCAAAAGACATTACCTTTTCAGTCTCCACTGATTTTTACTTTATTGAAGTTATCAAAGCTAGGTTAGTTTGGATCTCAAAACTGGATTATGAAGTATTAGAGAATGAAATAGTTAGCTATGCAAAATCCCTTCTTGGCAGTCCTGAAGATATTGGCAGAATAGAGGTGAGTGTAGAGGCTTCTGGTAGCTCTACGAGAGCTGGTAAAAAGAGAAAATTCATAGAAAATCCTTTGATTGCTAATAGAATCAAACAAGAAATTGTTGATATTGAAAGATTTCATGAGTATGAGATCAATTTCAGGTCTACAATGTACAAGTTTTGGATGAAGCTATTAGATCCCTACAAGAGGTAATCCCTAGTGCAAGTGTTGATGTTTCATTATCTATTATGGAAAATATGAATATTTTGATCAAATCCCTTAAAGAATATGTCTTCAGATTGAAAAGTCAAATTGAAGTTGAAATTGAGACATGGCTGGTAAGAAAGAATTTGGTGAATATCTCAAGAAAATGTATAAAATTACATCACATGGTTATAAAATGCTTGAGAGAAGTGCAAGACTATGCAGAAGAAGCAAGGAACATACTATCATGTTGCATAAAATGGGAAAACATCACTCGAAGTATAAAGGATGGCATGATTACACTTGAGACTTAGATAAAAATTGTTGCATATTCTTATGATACAATGAAAGATAAGGATGATTAAAATTAGATCTCTATAATGAAGCTTCATGAAAAATTCTTCACCTTATAGAGTCAAAGAGATGAAATAATCAGGCAGCTTATAAATTTAAGGGACAAAGTAAAGACAAAGTATATACTGGTCTCAAGTGTTATTGGCAATACTAATAAGATTTTAGAGATAAACCTTGATCCTAGTACTCCAGAAGAAGGAGAAGAAACTCTACGAGAACTCAAAATTCTATACAGGACAGTTATTGTAGCAAAGAAATAGTGGGAAGAAGGAAAGTCTTAGAGTCGAGACACTTTTCAAAAGCTTCAAGTTTTTGCATCCTCAAGTTAACTATTTATCATGATTTAACAAGTTTTTTAGAATTTTGATATATATATATATAGAAGGAAAATGAGTTTTTGGGTTGACTCTCGGGATAAGGGGGAGCTTATGTAGTTTTAACACACCCTTTTCCCTTGATGTCAAATGGGGAGAGAAAAGATAAAATGGGAATGATGGTAATGAAGAGGTGAGATTTCCTATTCTTATTATGCATGTTTCCATCAATGAAAAAGGGGGAGGTTGTTGGAAGTTTTGGAAATTTTATCATTGATGACGTAGGTTGGAAACATGAGCATGATTTTCATGTGGACAATGGAAATGCAATGCACAACTTCCTTGTTCACACCAAAAGGGGAATGAAGGAAGAGGGATCTGATTTCACAATGTTCACACTCAAGAACAAACCCTTGAGATTCCAATGGAAAAGAGATTGAAATCTATCAAAGGGGATTGTCCTCAAGGATGGAAATTGATAAAGAAGTTCAACACTAATGTAAAACTAAGAAAATGCAAGATGTTTGAAAACATAATGTGATATGTAAAAAGACCTAGAAATACAAGTAAAATGTAACAAAAACTTATGGAATTGAAAGTGTGCACCTGAAAACTAGAGAGAGATGTAAGGGAGCTCTGGAATCCTTAAGAATTCACCGTTGATTCCAAATGGGACTCATATTCCAAGATGGGTGACTTAGTCCTACTTTCTAGAAAACTTTATCAGAACAGGTTTCAGACAAATGGGTACTCAGATCTGTAGAATCTCTATTTAGGCCTGGGTAGTGGGGACTCATTCACCACTAATGGAAAATTAGTCCACTTCCAGATTTATAGAAATTCAAAAGTGGAATTTGTAGCCCTCAGTTTGCACTTCTACTCTTGGTTTAGATCCAAGTCCAAAACTGTCAAATTCAACTTGTAGGTGTTGTCCAAGCTTCTCCTAGGGTTTTGACAACTTTGAATGACTTTGACAAATTGTTGACAACTTTTCCAATCTTTATCTTTGATAAATTTGCAACCTATACCTGTAAATAACATGCAAAGAGAGGGAAAAATTGTTGAGGGTTAGTGAATAGGGGGTTTTCCTTGGTCAAACCCCTTGTTGGTAATTAAACCATTGAAATGAAAATAGAAATGAAATGTAGGAATGATGAATGAACAACATGCAATGCTACAACTCACCAAACCCTTATGAAGTCTACAAACTTGTGTGTAATGGTTGCAAAGTGCTTGAATACCCTTCTAAATAAAATTATTGAATGCTAGATCACTTGATTGCTTGTTCGATTGATTGAGAGATTAGGAGGGGGGGAGGGGTGAAATGAGTAGAAAAACCTTATATTTATACCTGATTATGTAATAATTCCTAAAAATACCACATCATAGGTTGACCTTTGATCTTAAAAAAAAAACCCACCAGAAATTTGAAATTATTTTAAATTTTGTGCCAAAGGGGACTCATTCGCCCCTAATGGTGAATGGGTCCCACTTAAGCAATTTTAAGTGGTTTTCAAAATTTAGATATTCTAAATGATGTTTATCAGGATTATTTTCAAAAATACACTTAAGTAAGGCCTGTAAGTGTAAAATGGGGCCAATTAAAGCATAAGAAAGGTCCAATTATTAATGAAAAGCCTAGAAAAGTGTGAAAGTTCATTACAACAATTTGAAATAAGGCTTGGTAAATGATAAAAAGAGGTTATTTAGGTGAAATACATTAACAAGACCCTAGAAAAGTGTGAAAGTGTGTTAAAACACTTTACAACACTTAAGTAAGGTACCACTTAAGTTATTTTTAGTTCATAAGGGTCCAAGACCTAATGTGAATGTGTTATCCACATTACAACACTAAATCAAGGCACAATTAGGCCAAAATCACAAGGAGGACCCAAACGAGACAAAAAAAGTAGAAGGGTTAGTTTTTCAGTGTCCACAACATAATACTGCTTGATTTGATGTCATCATTGATGTCAACATTATTATGATCACCCTAGTATGATTTGGAAGTGATACTAAAGATATTTGTACAAAATAAGTTGGTCTGGTAAATATGGTTGTACAAGAAATTAGCCAAGTAATTCTACTAACTACTTTGTGCTTGAGTGTGTCAATTTTTGGGTCCACACTCCTTCGCACTAAAAGATCTAGCTCTACACTTTTAACCATTCCTTCAAGATCATTAGATATAGAAAAAATAAGATTTCGTGATGTTTTATGAAATAGTTTGGAAGTTATCATTGACATAGTTCAGCTCTGTGTATCACATTAATTTCTCTATTTATTATATCAATGTGGGAGATTCCACATTTCTTTGAGAAGAAAATTTTTGTGTTGCAGTTCTAAAGTTAGATTTACTAATGTTAGCTAAGTGTGAATTTGAAGAAAGATCTATTGGAAAATGTGACTCAAATTTATTGGCTTGATATTCTTCCCATGAGTTGGAGTTTATTCATTTATCAATTTGATAGTTCCATTTTGATAGGACATAGTACATTGTCCCATCGATGGTCTGTGAGTACTCCATTGTTTGGAATTGTGTTCTATTGGTGAAAGGTGTTCATGTTGTTGGGATAGAATAAAGTGTCCCCTTGATATCTCTATGGAGGGTGTTACCTTCGGGGTGTCGAAGGGATAGTGCTTGATCACTAGGACTTTAGATTGTGTCTCCTTGATAACCCAATGTTGTGTATCTTTGTTGGTGAAACCTTGCTCTATCAGCGAGACTTGGAGTGGAGTCTCCTTGATATACTGGTGAGTAGCTAAAAGTACTTCAATGGAGTGACTAGATGACTTTTCCAAAACATGCAATGTATTCTCTTCAAAAAGTTGATAGTGGTCACATGGATGTCAGGATGGTGGTAGGGATCATGATTAGTGTTATAATTGTCATCGATGTGGCTCTTCTATATCAGTGAAAGACATTAATTTTTCTCATTGACATCATGGTGCATTGAAAGTTAGAGACTTGTATTAGAATGATGTTGAGTGTTTGGAGAGACATGGTCTTGTATCTCTTCGACAAGGCGGTAACTAAATGACTTAGCAAGCTATGCATATTGAGGTGACTGTAAAAGTTTGAATGGGAATGTTTTGGCGGGGTAGTGAAGTTTGACAGTTGAGCTGCTCGATGATCGTTTGTGGTGGAAGTTGCAATGACTGTTCTTGGAACATTTGAAATTAGTATGAAAATATTATAGTTTATTGTAGGAATTAGTAACACTGGGATTAATTGAGAGGCTGATCAAAGAAATGTTATACTACCGAAATTGATACTATGAATCAACACTAGGAAGAATAGTTCTATAACTCTTTATGTAAACATCATTTATTGTAATACAAAGTAACTTTGCTTGTTGTATCAGTTTTTTCTCCCATAAGGGTTTTCCCATGTAAATTTATTGTTCGTTCTATGTGTTGTTCAAATTTTCTACTCTGTTATAAAGTTAATGTGCATCTTTAATCAACTATAACTTGAAATTGAATAATATGTATTTGTTTCTCTTCTAAGAATTGGCATTAGGAAGGCGTTTCCACAATCAGCTTTCCTTACAAGTCATATCAAAGCTTGGCCAGTTGTGTTATCCCTGTGGGTAGGATGGGTTTTTTGTGCTAATTCTATAGTGGGAGTCTTGTAGAGGAAACTAGTAGTCTAGATTGTAGATTGAGATGGAAAGCACATCAGGAAGAGTAGAAATTGAAAATTTCAATGGTGGAAATTTTGACTTGTGGAAACTCAAAATGGAAGACCTGTTGGTGGGTAGAGATCTCTATATTGTTATGTTTGGAACTAAACCATTAGGCATGAAACAAGAAGATTGGGACCTCCTTGATAGAAAATCCAAAGGGTTGATTAGACATTGTTCGATAGACTTTGTTCTCCTAAATTTACATGAGGAGAAAACTACATCTTCATTATGGAAGAAACTTGGATATATTTATCAAGGAAAATCCCTAGTAAATAAGTTGTTCTTGAGAAAGAAGTTATACTCCTTGAATATGGAGGAAGGTGCATCTATAGCAAACCATCTGAATTCATTTAACATGATTGTTGCTTAGTTGGCATTTGTAGGTGTAAAGACTAATGAAGAAGGTAAGTGAATTATTTTGTTATGCTACTTGCCTGACACATGGGACCATCTAGTAATGGCTATTGGAAATACAAAAACCACTTTCAAGATGGAAGACATGGTTGCTTCATTATTGTTAGAAGAAATACAAAGGAAATCTTCTGAGATGGCCAAGGAGGCTCTCGTTGTTCAAGGAAGATCAAAGGAGAAAGGAAAGATGAAAGAAAAAAAGTTTAAATCCAAGTTTGAAGGGAGATCAAAGTCTCTAGGAAAGTAGTCCATGGTTAAATGCTACAATTGTGGGCAGACTAGACATATCGGAAAGGATTGCAAAGATCAGAAAAAGAAGAAGAAGAACAACTCTTCAGTTAATGATTCTTCTCAGAGTGATACAAATGCCTTCATTACTTCCTTGGTGACCTAAGAATCAGATGATGTCTAGCTGATTGACTTAGGTGCATCTTTTCACATGAAATCTCATAGAGATTGGTTCACGAAATATGAAAAGTATGATGGTGGTAAGGTTTATTTGGAAAGTGAATCATCTCTTGAAATTGTTGGCCATGGAAGAGTCATAATTCAATTTCTTGATGGAAGAATCAAAGGAATTGATGGCTTAATGCACATACCAGGTCTAGCTCATAATTTTCTTTATGTTAGTAAGTTAAATGATGTTGGCGTGTAAGTTTCATTCTCGAGTGGTGGCTGAAAATGACTAGAGACTCAATGGTGTTGGCCAAGGGTGCACACATTGGAACTTTGTACAAGTTTGATGCACGTGTTGTGCATTGTAATCATGTCTTTGCAAAGTCAGAAAAAGTTGCTCATGTAGGGAAGACAAACATTGTTCCTCTAGGTGTAAACTCATTGGAGGTGAAACTCCCAGTAGAGAAAACCATGTTGTGGCATCATAGACTTGGTCACATAGGAGAAAAAGGATTGAAATATTTGAAAAGTAAAATACTGGTTGAAGGGCTTGATGATTGTAACCTTGAGTTTGATTTTTGCAAGAAATTGCATCTATGGAAAGCAACATCGTATTTCTTTTTAGTTTAGTCCTCATAAATCTTTTGGCATACTATATTATGTTCATTATGATGTATTTGGTCCAGTGAATGTTCCTTTGTTATTGAAGTCTAAATATTATGTTTCAGTTATAGATAACTATTCAAGAAGAGCATTCATGTATTTTCTAAAAATTAAATAAGAAGTGTTCAGTCGATTTAAGGAGTTTAAAAACTTGGTACAAAATTAGAGTGGAAGGAAAATTAAATGCTTGAGGATGGATAATGGTGGTGAATTTTGTTCTACAAACCTTGAAAGGTATTGAAAAGACCATGGGATTAAAATTCATAAAACTACACCTTACACTCCACAACAAAATGGAGTTACTGAAAGGTTAAACATAATGCTTATGGAAATGGCAAGAAGTATGTTGAGCAGTGCTAGTCTATAGAAGAAGTTATAGGATGAGACAGTGGCTACATCATGTTACTTGGTAAATCAATCCCCCTCTTCAGTGCTCATGGAAAAAATGCCAATGGAAGCATGGTCTGGTAAGAATCCCTCTCTGAGACATATTTGAGTCTTTGGCTATGAGGTGTATGCATATGTGCCTAGTGAGAAAAGATCTAAATTGAAGAACAAGGTTATTAAATGTATCTTCATTGGCTATGAAATTGGTGTGAAAGGATATAAGCTTTGGAATCCTGTTACTGAGAAGGTAGTATACAACAAAAGTGTAATCTTTCATGAACTGAAACCTTTTATAGTGGATCTATAGTCAGAGATGAAAGAGAAGGAAAAAGATGTAGTTGAAATTCCTATAACTCCAAAAAAAGAGGAACTATGAACACCAAGTGTACTTGAATCCGAGGAGAGCTTAAGTAGTTATGAAAGTTCTAAACAAAAAGAAGAACCACTATCTCAGTCTCAACCTGTGAGGAGGTCTACATGTGAAAGATGACAACCTAAAAGGTATGGCTATTCCATGTTGGATTTGAGTTGTTCCTATGATTTGATTACTAGCACTTATGAGCCTAGGACTATGAAAGAGGCAATTAAAATATCTAATTTAGATTCCTAGTTGGAGGCCATGAATGAAGAAATGGCATCATTGAAAAATAATGAAACCTGGGATTTGGTACCTTTGCCTGAAGGTCGAAATCCTATTGGCTCTAAATGGTTATTTAAAAAGAAAATTGGTCTGTATGGTAGTGTGGATAAGTATAAAGCTAGGTTGGTTGTGAAAGCATATTCCCAGGTGGAGGGAATTTATTATGGAGAAATATTTTCTCCTATAGCTAAGTTGACATCTATTAGACTTTTGTTGTTAGTTGCAACAGCGTGTGACTTAGAGATTAAGTAGATGGATGTGAAGAAAAAATTTCTTCATGGAGATTTGGAAGAAGAAATTTATATGTCCCAGCCTGAGCACTTAGTTGAAAAAGGTAAAGAAATTTTGGTTTGCAAGCTAAAGAAATCTCTATATGGCTTAAAAAAATCACCTAGAATGTGGTACCAAAATCTTGACATGTTTGTGTTGTCATTGGGATTTGTGAGATCAAAATCAAATCATTGTGTGTACTATAAAACTAAAAATGGTTGTTTACTTATTATAGCCTTGTAAGTGGATGCCATGTTATTCAGTGGGAATAGTAAGGGTATGATTTCTGATTTAAAATCTCAGTTGTTAGCACAGTTTGAAATGAAAGATTTGTGTGTAGCTAGGTATATTCTGGGGATGGAAATTAGAAGGGATAGAGGAAATAGAAAAATTTGGCTTAGCCAGAGCAAGTATATTAATGTTTTCCTTGAGAGGTTTAATATGATAGAATGCAAGAAGTTAGTTTTTCCAGTGTTGTATGGAATGAAACTCTATATTGAGATTTTCCATCTCCTACTGAGATGGAGGACATGACCAAGGTGCCTTATGCAAGTGCAGTTGGTAGTTTAATGTATGCAATGGTCAGTACAAGGCTAGACATTTCCCAAGAAGTGGAAGTACTTAGTTGATTTATGGCTAATCCAGGAAGACCACATTGGGATGCCGCAAAAAGTTTTTTTAGATATTTGAAGGGTACCTTAGAGTATGCCTTGTGCTATCATTGTTGCTTTACTAGATCTCAGAGTTTAGTTAGCATTCATGGATATGTGGATTCTAATTGGACATGGGACATTGATAGTAGGAGGTCCACTAGTGGATATATTTTCACATTAAATGGTGGTGCAATTAGCTAGATGATAAAGTGATAGACTATAGTCGCTTTGTCCACTACAAAGGCCGAGTATATGGCATCAAGTCATGTATGTAAAGAAGTTGTTTGGCTTAGACATTTGTGTTTTGATATTGGGTTTAATGCAAGGAATATTACTATTTTCTATGATAGTTAGAGTGTTATTTGATTGGACAAAAAATACCACTTTCCATTCCAAGACGAAATATATCAATGTTCAGTATCATTTCATTCATGATATGGTGGAGGATGGAAAGGTTAATATGGAAAAAGTGGATACTCTAGAGAATGTTGCAGATGCATTGACGAAGCCTATGAGCACAAACAAGTTTAGGTGGTGTGCCAGTTAGATGGGCCTTGGGGCCTATGACATTCAGTAACTTTGAGCATTAGAAGAAGTTAGTAAGTTCTTCATAAAGTGGGAGAATGTTGGAAAATGTGACTCAAATTTATTGGATTGATATTCTTCCCATAGGTTGGATTTTATTCCTTCATCATTTTGATAGTTCCATTTCAGCATGACATAGTTCATTGTCCCATCGATGGTCTGAGAGTACTCCATTTTTTGGCATTGTGTTATGTCAGCATAAGGTGTTCTTGTCATTGGGACAGAATATAGTGTCTCCTCGATATCTCTATGGAGGGTGTTACCTTGGAAGTGTGGAAGGGATAGTGCTCGGTCGCTAGGACTTTGGATTGTGTCTCCTCGATAACCCAATTTTGTCTATCTTCATCAGTGAAACCTTCCTCTATCAGAGAGACTTAGAGTGGAGTGTCCTCAATATATCGATGAGAAGCTAAAGGTGCTTCATTGGAGTGACTAGATAACTTCACCAAAACATGCAATATAGTCTCTTTGAAAATATGATAGTGGTGACATGGATGTCATGATGGAGGTAGGGATCACAGTTAGTGCTATAACTATCATCAGTGTGGCTCTCATGTATCGATGAAAGACATTAAGTTGTATCCTTGACTTCCCAGTGTGTTGGAAGCTAGAGACTTGTATCAAAATAATGTTGAGTGTTCAGAGAGACATGGTATCATGTCTCTTTGACACTCTGGTAACTGAATGGCTTGGTAATCTAATCATATCGAGGTGATTGTAAAAGTTGGAATGGAAATTTTTTGGCAGTGCAGTGAAGTTTGACGACTGAACTACTTGGTGACTATTTTTGGTGGAAGCTGCAACAACTATTCCTAGAACATTTGGAATTAGTATGAGAATGCTATAGTGTATTGTAGGAATCAGTAACACTAGGATTAATCGAGAGGTTTATCAAGGAAATTTTATGCTGCCAAAATTGATACTTATAGCATTGAAAAATGTTGTCAGTGCCATTTTCACACTTGTTTGGGCCCTTCTTGTAGAATTGAGCTTAATGATACCTCGACTTAGTGTTGTAATGTGTTTAACACAATCATAGTAGGTCTTTGGCCCTTATGAATTAAATAAACTTAATAATACCTTATGTAGAGTGTTGTAACACACTTTCACACTTTTCTATGGCTTTCATAAATAATTGGGCTTCTTTATGCTTTAATTGGCCTTATTTTTCATCCACAAGCCTTAATTTATGCATCTTTTGAGGATAATCTCGATATAAGTCAACATCCAATCATAATCCAAGTATTCTTATGTTGTGTCACCTAGATTTAGTGATCTGGGACTCATGTGCCACCTTAAGCATATGAGTCCCACCTAGGGTTTTGGGTCCCTATCTAGATTTTACTCCTTTCTAAGCATTTTTTAAAATGGTCCCATAAATTATGCCTAATGGGACTCATACACTACCTAGGGCATATGAGTCCTGTGTGGCCAAAAATTAAAATTAATTCAGATTATTGGTGGGATTTTATCCTCCTAGATGTAATGTCAACTTGTAGTGTTGTAATTTCAAGAAATTTGACATAATTAAGTATAAATACAAGGTTCTTTCACTCATTTTCACTTAATCATTCAAAATATCACCCAATACTTTTGTGATAGCATTCATAATAGAAAATTGGAGTTCACAAGAGAATTCAAGTGTTTAAAAGAGCATTCAAGGGTAGATTATCAAGCATTTTAGAGCATTATTCAAGCATCAAGCATCATGTCAAAGTCTTCATGCATCATGTTTGTTTTGGAGCTAACAATTGTGATGTAGGGTTTTATGATTCAAGCTAGCATTCAACTCAAGATCTACCACATTAAAGCAAGAGTCAAGATCTACATCCATTGAATCCACTTCATACATGTTTGTAGCCTCTTATTTCTAGGGTTTGGTGAGTTGCAACATCATATTTTATTCATTCACCATTCTCCATTCCTATTTCATTTCATTACAAGGTTTGATTACCAAAATGGGGTTTGACCAAGGAAAACACCTTTCTACTAACAAAACAATATTTTTTTCCCTCTCTTTAGTGTGTGATTTGCAGGTTTAGATTGAAGACACATTAATGAAAAAGTTTTGAGAAAGTTTTTAAAGTGTTCAAACTTGTCAAAGTTGTCACCTTGCATTGAAGATCATTGGAAGACTTATACAGGTTGCAAATCAAGGTTTCAGATCCAAAAATAAATTGGGAAGGACAGAGCAGAAATTAAGGAGCAGATTTAGACTTTGAAGTTTTAGAAAACCCTAACTAGACTGATACACCATTTTTGGCATATGAGTCCTAGTTTATGTCATTTTTTATGTTTTTACAGTTTCAGACACCCATTTACCAGATTCTAGTTTCTACACAGAAACCTAGATCTAGGACTAAATCACCCAGTCTAGCGCATGATTCTCATTCAACATTAAAATCATTTTTTTACCATTTCAAAGCTTCATCCAGTCATCTTTAGGTTTCCAAGTGCACACATTTCATCTTGTAGCTTTTTATTCTAATTTTCATGTTTTTTAAGGTAATTTAGTGAAAGATTACATTGCATTAGGTTTAAGCATTTTTATTTCCATTTCATTTGTCTTTCCAAGTCCTAACTTGGTGGTGAACCCCTCATTAGTTTATAATCAACCCCTAGGACAACCCTATTGCAAGATCTCTCTCTCCTTTGCATACTTGAGGTTGAGATCTCTAGGGTTCGTCCTTGAATGAGAGTGTCTGAGTTTTATTATTATAACTCCCAAGCATAGAACCTAACAAAAATTCTCCCTTTCAATACTATGAATTAACACCTAGAATAATAGTTCTATAACTCTGTATGTAAACATCATTTACTATAATACAAAGTGACTTTTCTTGGTGTGTGGGCTTTTTCTCCTGTAAGGGTTTTCCCATGTAAATTTGTTGTTTGTTCTGTGTGTTGTTTAAATTTTCTACTTTGTTATAAAGTTAATGTGCATCTTTCATGTACTATTATAACTTGAAATTGAATAATATATTTGCATTTCTCTTCTACGAATTGACATTAGGAAGGCACTTCAACACTCAACTTTCCTTACAAGATCAAATCTAGAAGTCACTTGCATGGAGAAGTGTATGTCTGGTTGAAAGTTTTTGTGATTAGGTTCAATTCCCTTCTGACCTAATACATGATATGTATTATGAAAGCTTAAACATATAATTTATATGTTTGTAGGATCTAGTTTAGGTCCATGTCGACCTAAATTATGTTTTACATGTTTGATTTGAGCGTGAAGAAGCTTTTGAATCATGTGTGAAGCTGACAAAGCTATTTTGAATTATTTTTGGTCACATCTAATTAGGCTAACCTAATTGATGTATGCAGATGTAATTGGGTATATATATGCAAGATAATTTTGAGTTGTGATGATGGATGAGAGAGTATAAGTGGCACATCAGGTGTGAGAGGTCTCATATTATGTGAACATGCAAATTCAAAGATGTGAGTTCAGAATAAGAGTAGAATTATTGAACGAATGCTAAGCAGAGTAGTATTTTTTATTCAAAGCTTCAAAGGAACTAAAATTCAACACAAGGAAGGTGTACTTTGTATCAGTTCACTTTTTGGCTAAGTAGACATCTTTGTTTTGTATCTAATTCTAGTCGTGAGCCTTATAAGGATAGTGTGTCCTAGCAGTGAGCCCTTGCAATATACTATATCCAGATATAATATATTGTGAGCTAATCCTCACCATGGTTTTTCCCTTTTTGGGTTTTCCAATTAAAAATCTTGGTGTTCATGTGTCTTGTGATCTTTTGGATGTTGTATGCTTTCATTCCTTATTTTTGTTAATATGTTTTGGTGATTGGATAAGTTGAGTTCAAAAGTTTAATAGAATATTGATTCACCCCCCTCTTTGTATTTTGGGTGTTCAACAGATTCATACAATGATACTTATCTAGAATAAATAAAAATACAATTAAAATGATAAAAAAATAGAATTGAGATACATATTGAAGAAAGGACCATGAATCATGATATATTATTTATTTTAAAATGATATCATATTTTTTTTAAGGATGTATTGAATAGGAGAAAAAAATGAGTGTGCCTATTCAAATACTTAAGATACGTATGTATAATAGTAACGGAGAATTATTTATCACTATCCATATTGAATAATATATATTCAACCAAAATCCTATGGATTGTAGGGTGAGGTATAACCTAAGGAGAAGGTATTTTTTGTGTGAGAGTATTAAGTACATAGAAATAGAAAAATTAAGGATCTTATTCCTCTTTCTCCCAATAATTTGGATCAAATTAAATTATTTAATCTAATTATTGTAAGACAAAACTAAAGAATTATTGCCATTAATCATTTATCTAGTTTTTCTTGAATGGCTATAATGATATTAAATAATAGTTGAAACTAAAATCCTAATGAAATTATGTAATTAAGAGATTTAAAAGAATCTATGTAGAAACATATATTGAAACTATCTATTAGCTCATTCATGCATTAAAAACATGGCATACATTTATTTAATATAAATGGAAGTGTCCTCAGTAAAAACCAAGACATAATAAAATTTGAAGTATTTCTTACACACCAAACACCCTCTAAAATGAAAGTCGGCCTAGTTCAAAATATGGATTAAGAGAATAGTAAAAATTTTAAATAAAAAATACCATTCTTTAAAGGTTCTTAAATCAAAGTTGTCTCTAGTCTTTAGTGATTATTATTTATTTTAAATTAAATATATGGTGATGTTAGATTATCTGAGTGCATGGAAAATCCAACATCACACAAAAATAATTGCATTTTCCTTTATTTGATTTTAATGTGATTTTTATTTTCATCTTACTATCCTAGATTAAATAAGTTACAAAATTTGATTATAGTGCAATAAATGAAATAAAATGCAGTTAAATTATAGTTTAAAATCCTCATAGGAAAATAAAATATAATATTTTATACATCAAAGAGAGTTAACTTATGAGTAATTGAGGCACGTAAAATGAGCCAAAATATACAAATAAAATCCAACATCATATTATTATTGAAATATGATATTTTTCATACATATTGGGTTGTTTCTAGTAAAACCATGAAATCATATAGCTAGATAAGATCCAAAAATTAAAGTGGAATTTTATTACTCAAAAACCTTGTCGAAAACACACTTGATCTACACTGGTTTCTAGATTTGGGAATCGCATGCCACTCGATAACTTGGTAATACTTGATAATTTTATTTTTCCTAAAGATGCTCTAGAAAATTTAAAATTAATTCCAATTGAGCCCAAAGAAATCCAAAAACCATCCTATGGTAGGACCAATAAAGGAATAATTAGTTCAATATTATTTTTTCAAAGTATGTAAATTGATCTTGAGCCATATAAGTATTAAACTAAATTATTTTTTTTCTAATATATCCTACCATAATCAGTTTACTATTTTTAGTAAGTGATATATTTGGAAAAAGAGACATGAAGAGTCATCCCTTCCCAAAATTTATTGACCTTCATAAATTTCAAAGATGCAACTCCAAGATCCTAATTCCAAAATGATCTATCATAAGAAACTTCATATCAAACCTTGACTCTACACTTGTGAAATGTTGCATCTTTCTTCCAAGCATCCTTTAAAAACTCTAAAATTTGTACCTATGCTGAGTGGATTTGTTGATATTGTATTCAATTCATAACAAATGCATCTATGCTATCAATTTCAAATGTTTCCCCTTTAAAAAATTACCTTCACTAGCTTGACTCCCAAATTGAATTGATGTATATGCATTGAGAAAATTATCCTAGAAGCTCTTGATAGTTTTGATGATATTGTGAATTTCAATCTAAATGATTTCATTTCTAGATTCATGAAATAATATGTAAGAGATAATGTACATTAATGATTTGGCCATTAATATCATCCAACATCAACATTCATGTTATAATACTTTGGCTATAAATAACAACTTATCTTGCTAGGGAATGATGTACCCTCTGAAATCATCTACTAATATATATTTAAAACCCTTCACATATAAAGTTTCATGAACTTCCCTCAACATCATCCTCTTCGTCTTATGTTTACGAAAGAGATACTCCCTATTCATATGAAAATTGTACTTATTTTTCACCCTATCACTATCAACCTAAAAAATTTATGAAAAAAATATCATGGGAACTACTATGTCTATATTTCATATTCATATGATCTCCTCTAATGAAGACTCATATAATGGGTAACCTCCAAATTAAATCTATGATTGGATTATATGAAACTAACAATGATGACTTTATAACCTCATCATGCAAGGAAACCAACTCCAAATGAAACAATATATAATTATTCAAAACTAAAGTCCTAAAAATCAATAATATACCAATATCCCAATAATTTCTAAAATGACCAGCTTGAGTAGAATTCCATGATATGTCCCTTGTAAGATGGGTGAGAAACCATATAAGGACTCAAAAAATTTTCTATCCCAATTATGAAATTTCAATTTGAAGATAAGCTACAACACTTGTGAATGTTTTTATATCAACTCGTATGCAAGTGTGCAAAAATGAAATAAAACACTCAAAGTTAGGAAGAATTATGATAAAAAAATATAAATGGGATACAAAAGTATTAAAAAATAAATATAGGCTATGCAAAGTTTGAGTTAACTACATGATGATTAGAAATTCCTAAAAAAATTCCTATACTATTGGGATCAATCAAAATTAGAAATACTTTGAAAATCATTACATAAGGATTATGTAGTACTATTATGTCATAATAATCATTTTTCTTGAATTTTAATTAAGCTATCAATTTCCCTCTTAGAAGGGAAAACATTTTTAACATACCTCCTTCCAAAGCATCATATTATTGAGTTTCAATATCCAAACCCAAGTGCCTATTATAAATATCCCAAGAATGTGCTTTATAAAAGAGCTCTTGTTGCTGAAATACAACCATAGCTACATGGAAAAATACTCCTAAGAATATTTATAAACCTTTATGGAGACCAAAACATCATGAACATAAATGAAATAAAAATTTCTCAATTGATTCATCATAAATTAAAAATTCAAACTATGAGGCAAGAACTTGTATTTCATGTTCTCCTTGAAAATAGATAGTTGGGAGTAGCTTGATTCCAAATCAAAGTATGAGACAAGATTAGTGTGTTCATAACTAATGGCATGAGACAATCTACTCTCTAGTGATGATCTTGGGAGAATATAATTGAACACTCTCCTTTGTTTATTTGGATGTAGAGGAATGATAGAATAAGATAAATAATGATCACCAGAGAATAACTTAACTTGCATACTCTTCACCACCCAAATACTTTCTACCCACTTAGCTTCTCCTGAAACACCATACTCTTCTATACATTGATGTTAAAAATAAAAAATAAAAAATGCAAAAAATGAGTTAATTACCTCCATGGGCCTTTCAAATTCCTTCAATGTTACATTCTCTTGCATGTCAAGAGTATTGATGATATGGTTCAAGTATGGAATATTAGTCACAATCATACATATATTCCTTTGCATCCTCTACTTCTAAATTTTTTATTCTCCTTCTACTCATTCTAATACTTTCACTTCTTCAAATGCAAGCTCATCAATGAAATACACCAAACCTAAAACCTTGGGATCCATGAAGGTGAAAGTATTAACATTTAAAATTAAAAAATCATGTTATCCAATATACATACTCCTAAGATAATCCTACAACCATCTTTCCCTTCATCATTTCTTTGTCTTCATTAATTATATGTTTATCTAAAAATTGGAGACACTAAACATCAATACCCTTGTTAATCCTCATAACATAGAACTCAAAACATAACTTATTTTTTCTCATGTTTATAATTAAATCTATATATATCCATGTGTATGGAATAAAAAATATTTCTACAACTATGGTACCAAACCAATCAAATATTTCAGCCTTCAAATAAATTTGAATGTTTTCCCTCTATGATTCTTTAGAAAAAGAACCAAGGCCCCATACTAGCATGAATGAATAAGTTAGAAATATGAAAAAATGATATGTATTCCCTTGGGAAAGATCACTTGGATCCCAGATTCATAAGTAATCTTGAATTAGGATTAATGAACCCACTGACTCTATACTTCAAATTACATCCTTTTTCTCGTCTCTCCTCTTAGAATGTTTTCCATGATGACAATAGTATTGTAGAGACATAGTGGGAAATATAAAATTTGAATGATTTACATACCTTGGTTTACAATAAAAAATCTCATCTAGCTTTTCCATAATAGGAATTGTGGAGATAACCTCAACAACTTTATTTTTGTGATTCCAATCTTCGAAATTAGGTCTGACCGATGAATTCTTCTTTATTTCATTTCAAAAATCAGCAAAGCCATCATCCAAATTTTCAGAAGAGATATTCCAATATTATTCCTTTATCACCTTCCCTTTGTCATTTTTTTCAAGTGAATCCAAATATCTTTTGGATTCTACTTTCAT
This sequence comes from Sequoia sempervirens, assembly GCA_007258455.2. Taxonomy (NCBI): domain Eukaryota; kingdom Viridiplantae; phylum Streptophyta; class Pinopsida; order Cupressales; family Cupressaceae; genus Sequoia; species Sequoia sempervirens. The sequence continues at coordinate 292,893,456 of VDFB02000003.1, read as the reverse complement.
CCTTTCTATATCCTTGAATTCAACACTATTTTTTAACATACTCAATCATTAGAAAATTTAAAAAACCTTGAATAATTATGGTTTTTTACCACCTTGTTCTTGCATAATGATGTCTTGTGACTCCCTCTTTAAATTCTCTTCCTGTTCCTTAATTTTTAAAGCATTCTTCAATTTATCTTCTTAATTTCTTTTGTTCATGTAATATTCATAAAATTTTATTCAAATCTATGCAATGAAAGTTACTCATCAAAAATTATGATAACCTCTCCTTCTTAAGGGATATTTTTCCTTGTAAGCTTTGCATGTTCATAAAATGTAAGCTCCTTATTATAGCATATATTTAATTAAGTATTCATCAAACTAATTATAAATTTTTGATGGTAAGATTTTGTTGGCCCAATCCTTGATAATATATTTGAAGAAACCTACCATGATCAACAACTCAAAACCCTATAGGCTAGCAAGATGTTGGGTCTCATACCATTGTAATGTTCTAGATGAAATAAATTATAAAATTTGATTATAGTGTAGAAAGAGATAGAAAATGAAATTATCTAATTGTTCCAAACCCTCATAGAAAAATAAAATATAATAATTTATGCATCAATGGGAGTTAATGTATGAGTAATTAAGGTACCCAACATGAACTAAAATATGATAATAAACTCCAACATCATATTATTAATGAAATATTAATTTTTCAAAAATATTAGGTTGACTTTTTAGTAAACCCATGAAATATTATAGTTGGTTTAGATCCGGATATCAAACAAGAATTTTATTACTTGGAAACCCCATCGAAAACACACCCAATATACACTGTAGAACTCATAACACCACAACTATTTTTTTATATTTATACAAAAATATAGGTATTGAACATTCAACATACTGAGAGGGGGGGTGAATCAGTATTCCATAAAATCATAATAAAATCCATCTAATCATTATCACAATTATGACTGAATCAACAAGAGGGAACATAATAAAAAATCAATGCAACCATACACATGAACACTAGGAATTTTACGTGGAAAACCCAAAAAGGGAAAAACCACAGTAAGGGTTAACTCACAATATATTTATTTGCATGAAAAATATTACAGGGATCACTACCATGACTCACTATCCTTGAAAGGCTCATAGCTTGAATACAAAAGATGGCTATCCACCAAGGTACAAAGATAGTGGCTCATTGACAAAAGATTGAATTGATAGAATACACCTTCAATGTGTAGGATTCAATTCCAATGAAGCTCAGAATATAAAGTACTACATCACACAGTATTCACTCAAAATTTTTTTACTGATCCAGAACTGATCAAGTATTTAGGCTTGCACCTTTCTTCTACACACACTTTCACTAAAACTCTACACTTCACACTCTCATACTCTCTCATGAAGAATTATATATATATACAAGTATATCTTATTCATCAATTAGGTCAACCTAATTAGATGAAAAAGAAAATAAAAACTCTCTTTTTTGGAACTATATTAAACATTTTATCTATGTACTACATTGTACCGAGTCGGCTTAGATACATAAAACATAACTAGTCTCCATAATGTATTGCATACACTAGGTCAGCCAAGACTAGAACACAATTTTCCAAACCAACAAATAAACGCCAAAGAAAACACCTTCCGTATCTAAGAACACATTAATTTCCCATCATACCACCAACATAGATACTACCAAAAAAATTGCAGCATAAGAATGTTCACCTTAATAGAATACAGAGTCTCCCACATAGTATGCCAAGCAAGGAACAATAGTAGAATACAAAGTTGAACTCTGCCAGACATAAATTTTTTCCCACAGCCAAAAATATCTTAAGATCATGGATATAGATGTTTGAATGATTCATGATAACATGGTTAAGAGATTAGAGTCATATAAGATCTTGCGGTGAATTTTAGATTGAAATACCAACACACCGATCCATCACAAAAGGGTATTACTGGTAGAGAATAGATTCCGGTAAACCTAGTAGAATTATCATATAGTTATAACCATGTTGAAATCAATGAAAACATAGGAACAACCAACAAAAGCCATCCATAATTCATTCTCATGTTTCAAGGCTACATAATCCCAACAATCTCCCCCTTTAGCATTGATGGCAACATGCATGACAAAAACATTTTCCAATATACTACAATTGAATACTCTGAATACTCCCCCTATCAAAAAATTTCTTCACAAAAATGTTTTTCCTCTGTCTCTCTACCTCTCCACCTTTCTATGTCTCTATCTCTCCCCCTTTTACATCAATGACAAAGGATGGTGTCTGATATATATGTATATGTGCATCAAAGTGTAACTAGAAAGATATGAACACAAAATTTAATTAACCTAAAAAAGAACCTTTGAGACTCTCTAGGATGGCCTTCCATGACACTTTTCCTTCTTCCCATGAACCTTTTGCACTGATAAGATTCTTTTGTAATAGCTTAAGCTTAGTTAAGGACTATATACCATCTGTTAGAGTATTGGGACTAAGATTTATCTCTGATAATTCACCAATACAACCAAGAGAACTAGAACATAAGTGTTCCTAAGTTTAATCATGTCTTTGAGTGCCACAAACTTCTTGATAAATTTTTTCCTTTGATCTATAGAGAAAATATTTTTTCCTAAAGCTACATAATGTAGGACCACCTCTAATTATCTCTATCTTTTGCTAACCTATATGTATCTGCCTGAATGCATATTCGGGACTCACTCATCCTTATCTCATTTCTTATGTCCAGTGTACTGCTAGACCAATTTAGGAAACAATAAAGTAGTTCTTGTGTCTCTTCTTCACAAACTTGTACACTCGACTATGTGCATTTGTACATTTTTCCTTGATATCTTCCAAATTTCCTTCATCAAACCTAATTCTAGTAGGAACTTCAGGTGCGGAGATGTAGACCTTCAAAGAATCAATCATGCCTCTGAGATTCTCCACAAAAAAAAAATGAATCAAAATTAGCATTGGGAATAACCTTTTGCAATTCTTCCAAAGTGCTTTGAATATTTTCATTCTCACGTTCAAACTCACTTCCTTCTACAACTTCTTTCTTAACAACACTCTTCATTTTCTTCCCTATTCTAGTTGCGCTACCAGAGGTACCTTCTATATTGAGATTCTTAGGGATTTCCAAAATAATTTTAGCATAATTATCAACTTTAGCCTTTGACACTTCATAATCTAATTCAAATATCCATGCCAACCTTGATTCAACTGCTTCCATGTGACAAAAATTTGATGCTTCTGGAGTACCTTTCAACAACTCTTACTAGAATCCTAAACCTTCTACTCATCCTCATCTAAAAAAGTTCCAAAGAATGCAACAAGGGCAGTCTCTTGTGCATCCAAGCTACCAATATTTATCATGAATTTCTTGATTTCATGGGAAATAGGCTCTATATTTGACCATTCTATCCTTTTTATTACTGATAATTCTCTCAAAAAGTAAAAGAGTAGACAAACAACAAGATTGCCGTACCAAAATGTATTCTTCTTACTCTTCTTGATTTCCTCTAAATTCTTCAAAAGATGTATATGAATTAATTCACACAAGTCATAATCCATACCTCTTTTAACCATATCAAAAATAGTAGAAGAAACTGTGAGGTTATTGCTAGGGATACAAAATTTGTGACCGATGACCATACCAACATGCCTTATTACTAGATCAATAATTTATATCAAATCAATTTATTTCCCTTCAAGATTTGCACTAGTAACTTTAGTTATCTCTTGCTCACACATAGCCTTTTGATTAGAATTGGTCCAGAGGAACACAAACCAGTTACAACTCTAATAACTTCTCTAATAATCAAATTTTCCTCATCAATCCACAAATATTCATCATGAATTTTGCTCAACACTATTCAAATATACTTCTTTTCAAATTCAAATAGAGGGAATTTCCTCCAAACATCCAAATTTTTCTCAACTAACACTCTGTAGGCATCATGGGTCACTTCCAATTCACTTTCCCATAGCATGCTCAACTGAACTGATGGTATTTCTTCTATCTTACTATAAACAAATGCATAAATATCTTATGTGGGAAACACTCTCAGAGGGATGTGATAAAATGCACCAATAGAATCTTCCAACACATTCCTCAAATATCTCTTTAAACTAACTTGCATTTTATCCTCACTATTCACAACCTTTTAATTATCCATAGCAATAAAAATGAAGGATTGTGCAAATAGGAATACCTCTATAAATTCTAACAAGAAATGTATAGATATCTTGCTTCTGGAGCTCACTTAGAATCCACTTGATCTCTTCTTCAAACCCTACAACTATGAATTTATCTCCAAACTTCCTTTGCACGCTTCTCCAAAAATACATAAGCCTTTTGAATTATCTGAATTTATTTCTTCCATTCTGAATGATATTACAATAAATGCTTCAACTTGTAGGTAGATTACCTCAAGAATTGTGTATGCCTCCATTCTTTCAAATTCTACAGACTTCATCCTTCACACATGTGACTAAGAAAATACCTTAATTTTGTTACCACATTAAATATACTTTTGTCATGATGTGAAACAAGTATTGATGAGGGGGTTTATTAGGTTTTCTAATAGTTGTTCCCCCTTAGCCATTGCTTGATTCAAAAATTAACAGGAGTATCTACATTAGAGGTCAGCACAAATAAGCCTGATAATTCTAATTCAACTTGCTTTCCTTCTTTTATCCAAATCCTTTTCATTTCCTTTATTTCTTCTTCTAGATCAATGATTTGATAATGCTTATTCACCAGATAATTATTCTTTTTGTAGTCATTAATAGGGTGTTCCAGATTGTTGCACTTACAACAAACAACATTGTTCTTTTTGTTATCTCTTTTCTCAATAGACTAACTTTATATCCAATATTCTTGCACTTAAGAAAATTGTTGGATAATGATAAAGAATCATTAATTTTACTTTTGCATTCCTTTGCCTTATGACCAAATTTCTTGTAGGAATAACAAACACCATTGAAAGACAAATACCTTTTAACATCATGTCATTTGATAGTTCTTCTAGAATTGTTTCTTAGATCCTTGATTTTTCCATCTTTTCATCAAGTCTTCTTACCAGTGGATTGCTTCACTTTATAACTTTGACCTTCCTCAAACCCTAAACCACTCTTATCCATTGTTGATCTCTAAGAAGTAATCAATTCATCAAGCATTTCTAAGCTTATCTTAAATTTGTCTTCAAAACTTATTGCCTTTTCTAGATCAGATCTCAAGATTTCTACTTCCTCCTCAACCTTTATGCATTCATCCATCTTCCTTTGTGTTTCATAGGTGAAAAGAACGGTGCACTAATGGTACCACTCTTCTCCCAAAAACACTCAATAATGTCCTAAGAACCCTACTTGGATTGACTATCAAACTCACAAGGTGAGTCAATTCTCAATTAGGAGGACCTAGGAGGGGGGTTTTTCAGCTTTTAGGGGTTCACCACCAAGAAAATGCTTGGAAAAGACAAACAAGTATTCAACTCACATAATATAACAATGCGAGCTAAATGAGGAATGCAAATAATAAAAATATGCAACAGGGGGTTAGAAGTTATGTACCTGGGAAGTCTAGAGATGTTGTGAGGATTCTGAAAATGCAAAGAAGCTACCAAAAAGTGCTAGGGAGGACAAAGACTCCTTTACTATTGTCTTAGTCCCACTGCTATTTTTTGTATCAAATGTAGAATCTTCAAATGTTGGAACTGAATCTAAAAGAATCTCTACAAAATATCCCCAGGAGTACTAAGACACCTTTACTGTTGTCTTATTCCCAATCTGAATTTCTGAAATCTCTAAATGTGGTCCTGAGGTTTGATGTCTACTCTTCCTTCTTCTCTAATCTCAGGTTCTAAAACCTTTAGATTTGGCTTGTAGGTGAGTTTCTGTGAATATGACAACTTTATAATGCAACTTTGCAACTTTACAACTTTGCACTCCAAATGATCTTCAAATCTTCAACCTAGATCTACAATCAGAAATATGCAAGAAGGGAAAAACTTGATTGTTAGTGAATGGGGGTTTTCCTTGGTCAAACCCCTTGTTGGTAATTAAACCTTGAAATGAAATAGAATAATGAAGGAAACGATGAATGAACAACATGCAATGCTACAACTCACCAGAACCTTGTTGCAAACATGCGTGAAATGGCTGCAATGGATATGGATCTTGAATCAAAGGAATGCTTGATGGATATGAACTTGAATTGCTTGCTTGAATCAAAACCCTACATCACAAATGCTAGTAGAACAACACACATGATGTAAGAATATCTTTGATATGATGCTTGATTCTTGATGATGGATCCAAATTATTGAGGAACTTCTCTTGAATGCTCTCATGAACTCAATTATGCTATTAGGAATGCTCTCATAAAATACTTCATGTGAAAATGAGTGAAGGAACCTTGTATTTATACTTATCTATGCTTAACATCCCAAAATTACACCACACCAAGTGAACATATGAATTCATTAAATAAAGGAGGCTAAATCCCACCAGAATTTGAAATTAAATCTCAAAAATAAGCCAAGGAGGCCTAAGATGTCTTAGGTGGATCTTAGTCCCAAGGCTCAAATATTAGGGCACAAACTCTAAAAAGGGACCTTTTTAGGTACATTAAAAATTAGGGTCCCAAAATGCATGTAAGACAAACATGCCCTAGGTGGTGTTTTAGTCCTAGTCCACAAATCAGGGACACATAGACAAAATCATTAAATGGTCATTTATCCATTGATGATTAGCGGGATTTTCCATAAAAATATATAGTTTATTAGGCTTTTGGATGCAAAATAGGACCAATTAAGACATAAATAGGGACAAATAAAGCAAGGTGGGCCCAAAAAAGTGTGAAAATACAAGGGTATGCATTTTACTACACTACACTTTGAATTTCAATTTCTTGACATTCTTCAGTTCTTTTCTTCTCATCCAATTATTACTGTAGGCTAGAGACAGTTTCATCTGCCTTAACCAATAGATCACATGCTTCAACACTTTTACTTTGTAGCTTTTCAATAAACTCATTTTATTTCATCAACTTGTCCTTCATATCTTCTATTTCTTCTGAATATCTAGCAGAGACCACTTCTAGAGGAAAAAAAATATTATACTCAAATTCTTGGACCTTCCTCAAGCTATTAGGATTTTTTTGAAGAACCAAGCTCTAATACCAATTGTTGAACATCTGAAATACAAACAGGGTGGGGTGAATTAGTATTCCACAAAACCAAAATAAAATCCATCTAATCATTATCACAATTTTGATTGAATCAACAAGAGGGAACATAAAAAGAAATCAATGCAGCCATACACATGAACACTAGGATTTTTACGTGGAAAACCCAAAAAGGGAAAATCCACGGTGAGGGTTAACTCACAATATATTATATTCAGATACAAAATATTACAAGGCTCACTGCTAGGATTCACTTTCCTTCAAAGGATCATAGCCTGAATACAAAAGATGGCTATCGTCCAAGGTACAAAGATAGTGGTTCACTTCCAAAAGATTGAATTGATAGAGTACACCTTCAATGTGTAGGGTTTAATTCCAATGAAGCTCAGAATATAAAGTACTACCTCACACAGTAGTCGCTCAACAAATTTGCACTGATCCACAACTAATAAAGCATTTAGGCTCAGACCTTTCTTCCACACACTTTCACTCACAGTCCACACTTCACACTCTCATACTCTCACAAAGCATCTTATATATATACATGTATATTTTATTCATCAATTAGGTTATCCTAATTAGATGAAAACAAAATAATCAAAACTCTCATTTTTGGCACCATATTAAACATTTTATCCATGTAGTGCATTGTACCAAGCTAGCTTAGAATATCCCTAAAACATAACTAGTCTCCATAATGTATTTCATATGTTAGGTCAGCCAAGACTAGAACACAATTGTCTAAACGAACAAATAAACCTCAAAGCAAACACCTTCCAGATCTGAGAACACATTAATTTCCCATCATACCACTAGCATAAAGACTACCAAAAAAACTGTAGCATAAGAATGTTCACCTTAGTAGAATGTAGAGTCTCCCACACATTATGTGAAGCAAGGAACAATAGTAGAATATAGAGTTGAACTCTGTTTGAGATAACTTTCTGCTCACAACAAAAACTATCTCAAGATCTAGGATATAACTATCTAAATGAGTCATGATAACATGGTTAAGATATTACAGTCATATTAGATATTGCGGTTAATTTCAGACTCAAATACCAACACACTAATCCATCACAAAAGGGTATTACCGATAGAGAACAACTTCTGGTAAACGAAGTAGACTTCTCATATAGTTATCACCATGTTGACATCAATCACAACATAGGAAAAACCAACACAAACCATCCATACTTCATGCTCATGTTGCAAGGCTCCATAATCCCAACAATAGGTTTGATACATTAAATTCTAGCATGTAGAAAATTTTATAACACAAACTAATATTATATAGAAAAACCACAACAAACATGGAAAAACTACTAAGTGTAGCACACCTAAAATCCTAGAGAAAAAAAAATAATTTTCATATTGATATAGAATGATCTTGACATCAAAATGAGGGTATAAAAATATCATGTGGAAAAAATGAAAATACCATCCACAAGCCTCTAACACCAATTGTTGATCATCCCCTCAAGGTTTCACAAGCATTATGGTTTGTGAGGTAAAATGAGAGATATCAATGAAAGAAAATGAATTAATTTTGGATTTGATATGTTGCATGTCCAAATTGGGAACCTACAAAATCCATTCCATTACTTGGGAGTGAAAACTAATTTCAATTAGGACTTGGGTCCTACTCGGTAAATCTTGATAATACTTGGTAATTTTCTTGTTTCTTGAAGATGCTTGAGTAAAAGTAGAATTAACTTCAATTGACCCTAAAGGAATCTAATACCCCTCTTTTCTAGAAGCAATAAAATAATAATAATAAAATTAATATTTATTTTTTCAAAGGATGTAAATTATTTTCGAACAATATAAGTATTAAATAAATGATTTCTCCCAATGTATAGACTATTACAACTAACTATTTTTTTTATCAATGAGGGATTACTATTTTTAGTAACTTCTATTTTTATAAAAATGTACATGATACTCACAAGCATGATTTCTAGGCACTCTTCACACATCTCTAACATATTAAAAATTAAATTGTAATATCTATTGGATAGATGGCACCAATGTTTTGATTTAATTTGATTAGTGGCTCATAAAATGATTAATTCTTCATTAAATTGGAGGAGGAAAAAAATCAATGCCTTGGAATGTGAGTGAACCATTAAATGTTACCGTATGCTAAATTTTGTATTTATTTTTTCCCTATTTTTTTCCAAACTCTATCCAAAGCTCCTAGTGGTTGTAGGATATGGAATAGTTGGAAAAGGAATGATCGTTAAGAGTTACAATTTTTAGAATTCCAAATTTCAATTATTGATTAACCTAGTGAATTTAAAACACAATAATGAAGAGGAGATATGGAGCTTTGATTTACAATTTGGAGGATTTAGGAAACATGAAGTACTGAGAAATTTAATGGTTCCTAGATGGATAAATATAGAGAATGAAATTCCTATATAAGTGCGAGGAGCTGATTAGGAGTGCTTCTAAAAAAAATCAATGGTTTCTTATAGTTACGAATTTTTTGTAGGTAAACTTCAAATTAGAAGACAAATTTTGAGTTTATTCTTTCTTCTATACTATTCTAGATTGAAAAGACTATGTTATCATTGCAATTTAGTAATATGAATTTAGTTTGAATGTAAGAATGTCAAATCATTAACTTTTAAATTTCTTTATATGATGAAAATTTCTTGCAAAAATTATTTTAATGGTTGGAGTTTCTTGTATAGTTGTAACAATTGACATCCATTGAGGGTTATCAATTGTTGATCTACATGAAATGGTATCAGAGCAGGGCTCCTATTGTGAGATTTGTATAATTTTGTTATGGATAGGAAAGAGGGTGTAAACCTAAAAATATAAAGAGTTTGAAGAATATATTGCACATAGAGGACATGGTAGAGTCAAAGCACCACAAGTAGATGATACTAGAATTATGGAGATCTTGAGAGGAAGAACATCATGAATAGAAGCTATGGAAACAACACAAAGAAGAGTAGTGCACATAGAAGATGTTAGTGACGAGAAATTAGAGGTACTCGCGGTTGTATAATTTGAAGGAGCGGATGAACAAGAAGATAGGTTCCTATGGGTCTTATCAAAATTAGGTAGTAAGCTAAGGATGGATCCGCTCAGCTATAATGGTATTTTGAATCCAAAAGAACCCATTGAATGGATTACAAATATGAAAAAATATTTTTATTTGTAATCCATAGAAGATGGGAATAAGGTGAAGTATGCTTGGACAAGGTTGAAGGGACATGCATCCTATGGTTGTAGTAGTAGAAAATTGAAAGGAAAAGGAAAGAAAAGGAAAATAAAAATACATGGGATAAAATGATTATTAAATTGAAGGAAACAAATTTCTAGTTGATTATCATATCAAATTTTAATAGATTAAAAAAATTGAAAAAAAAAGGATTCAAGTGCTATGGAACAAATTGAATAATTATATAGGCTTAGCATTCAATCTATACATGTTTAATATGATTAGGAGAAGGTGGATAGATATGTCAATGGCTTATGCATCTCAATCCAAATATTAAATATGTTTGGTTTCAATGAGAATAGTAGAAGAAGGTTACCATTATTCTCTCATAGAAAATTAAAAATGGAAAGAAAGAAACACAATAATTTTATAGTAGAGGGAAGCCTTTGAGAAATAGAGGGAAAAAAATAATGTTTTGAATGCACAAGGAAATTGATAGGGGGTGAATGAGTTGTACCTTAAACCTTCAAAACCCTCATACAAGTTTAGATCCATATTAACTTAATTAACCCTTAATCTGTTATAATGATTTAGCATGAATAGAAAATAAAAAAACTAAAAAAAATCAACACCATGCACAAGAGAACACAAAATTTACGTGGAAAACCAAAGATGGGAAAAACCATAGTGAGCATTAGCTCAAAATATAAATTAACTTCAACACCGAATATAATAGGTCTCACTATCGGAGGGATCACTACCCAAAGAAAGAAAGGTTCACTGTCAAAAGCTCACTACTATAATAGAAAATAAGATAGAGAAGAATGTTACACAAAGAGATCCATCTCAATGCAACAAAGGAATCCACCACAATATTATCAATACCTTCATAGTTCATGACTGAAGAATTGTAGACTCCTTCCGCTCACTACATCCAACAGTCTAACACATGAAAGAATGCACTTCACTAATCAAATTCACACTCTAACACTCTTCAATTCACATCCTTCACATCTCTCTTGTCTATCTCATCATCCCTCAACAACATAACTCTTATTTATACCATCATGAACCTTGAAACCCTTCTCCAAGATTGGCTATGCACATAAACCATGCAAATTCAAATTAGGTTAGTGCCAAAACATTTTTGTGGTAGATAGAAATGAAAGTAGGCCACACCATTCCATACTTGGGACCCAAAACTACAATATCACTCAACCACATGCTTTTATAAATAATAATTATCCACCATAATTAGTGTAAACAATAGGTCAATCATTACATAGGTAAACACCATTAAAACTTTAAGTACACGCTTCCTAAAATCCAAGGAAGAATTGTGAACCACACATCATGCTTGAACATGATCTAGAATATTCCAAAAACACCCTAAAATCCAAAAAAATCCTTCACAATAGCTTTCACCTGAGAAATGTACACACCCAGTACACTCAAAAAACTCTACCATACACTGTTACTTAAGAAACTAACTTCCAAAGAACCAAACCTTGAACCATCTTGACTAAACAAAGATACCAACATAATCAACACACCCTTAGATCTATAAGACTTATAACCACTCTATGGAGAAACGCGGAGACAAGACATTTCTCCTAGACACCTCTTCAATGTACTGTTCACACACTGGTGAACACAAATTATTTTGCACAATGATCTAGCACACAAAATTCTTGATACAACACTTCTGAACACCTTTGATCAACATATTTGAAATTCATAGGAATATCTTCAACCTAGAATAAATGTGAAGCATCACTAAAGCACTATTCTACAACCCAAAACATCACTACAACACATTGTTCCTATTTTTATCAAATTTTCTCAAAAGCACTTGAAAACCAAGCATTAGAGACACATCCTCATCACCTACATCATTTCCTCAACAATAGAAAAAATATTATCAAAGCAACACTAGAGGTTGACATCAATAGCTTACTAATGAAAAGATAATGTAACTAATCAAAGCATCATCAATGTAATAATCTCCCTCAATAATGATCTTCTTCCTTTTCATATAGTTGACACCAATCACAACACAAACTTTTTGACATTAATGATATACCAATCTATTCATACTTACAATAGTCTCCCCCTTTTTCATTAATGGAAACACATGATGTGAAAAACCATCAAATAAACAATAGCTTTGTTCCATACCTATTTCCTTTTCTCTATTCTCAACTAGCTCAATTTATTCTCTCCCTTTTTCTATACTGTTCTCTCCCTCTTTGACAACTAAACATTTCTCTCTTTCTCTTTCTCTCCCTTCACTATCTTCTTTTTCACATGACTCTCTCGCTCCTCCTTTGACATCAATGACAAAGGAATAAAGATTCCTATAAATGATATTTCTCCTTTGACATCAATCAACCTTCTCACATCTACTCAAAAAATTTCTTATTCATTTACTACTCTACATACTCCCCTGAGGAGCACACACTATACTGCACCAATTAACAATTAATGCACAATGACAACACTTACTCCCCTTGAATGCAACAACCAACAATGTCACTACCTACTCCCCCTGAGAGGTAGCCACCAACAGATCAATCCAAATAAAAGAATGGATCTTGAAATCCACTGGACTGATGCATCTCCTTATACATCTAGTTCAAAGAAGGAGCCCCCCAACTTCTCCTAGAGATACTCAAATATATCTTTAGGAAGATCCTTAGTGAATATATCAGCAACCTAATCCTTTGTAGGAACATACTCAAGCTTAACTTCATTTTCTACAATATTCTCTCTAAGAAAGTGATACTGGATTGAGATATGTTTTTTCATTCAATGCATTACCGAATTCTTTGAAATATTTATTGAATTTATATTATCATATTAATATAGAAATTAGTTCATCATACACTACTCTGATATCCTTCAATTTTTTGTCTCATCCCTAACACCTGTGTGCAACAAGACGTTGTTGCAATGTATTCTACCTCTGTAGTAGATAAATAAATTGAACCATGTTTCCTTCTTAGCTATGAAACCAATCTGCATCCAAGAAAGATGCACCACCACTTGTACTTTTACTATCATCCACACAACATGCCCAATCTACATGTATGTAAGCACTCAAAGTAAAATAAATATCCTTTGGATATCATGATCCATGTTTTCAAGTTCCCTTCAAGTATCTAAATATCCTTTTTACTACTACAACATGTGACTCTTTAGGATCTTCTTGAAATCTAGCCACAAGACAAACTGCATGCATTGTATTCGGTCTAGTAACAGTTAGATATAGAAATCCACCAATCATTGATCTATACTTACTCTTATCAACCTTAGGAGATTCATCATTATTTCTCAAATTGCAATGAGTAACCATAGGAGTAAATACTAGTTTAGAATATTCCACTCCAAATTTCTTCAACATTTTTTTGACATACTTTGGTTATAAAATGAAAATACCTTTATATTTATAATTTATTTCAAATCTAGGGAAGAAATTCATCTCTACAAACATACAAATTTCAAACTCTATCTACATTTCCTATACAAAATTCTTGCACATATATTCATTGCCTCCAAAAATTATGTCATCAACATATAGAACCACAATCAAGATTTTGATCTTTTTCAACTTTAAAGTAAAGATTGCTATTTGCGGTACCTTTATTGAATCCTTGATGAATCAAATACTTATCCAACCTTTCATACCAATATCTAGGAGTTTGCTTCAATCCATACAATGCCCTCTTTAATATACCGACCATATCTATTTTTTTGATAAGTAAAATCCTTCCAGTTGTTCAATATATAACTCTTCTTCCAATTCTCCATTCAATAAATTAGACTTCACATCCATTTGATAAAATTTTAAATCCTTATTTTCTACAAAAGCCAAAAATATCTTAATGGATTCCATTCTTGCCACTGGGGCAAATGTATCCTCAAAATCTATTGCTTCAACTTGTGAGTATCCTTTACACACAAGCCTTGCCTTGTTCGTTACCACTTCTCCATTATTATTTAGTTTGTTTTTGAATACCCACTTAGTTCCAATCACATTCTTGTTTGTTGGTCTTGCAACAAGTTCCAAAGTTTGATTCTTCTCAATTTGCAACAGTTTTTCTTTCATAGCCTTGATCTAATATTCATATTTGCATGCCTCAATCACTATTTTAGGTTCAACTTCAAAAAGTAAACATAGATTTACCTATTCTTCAACAACTTTTCTTCTTGTCATTACACCTTTGTTCCTATCTCGAATGATTTGATTTTCCAAATGATTCTTCTGCACATACTTAGGGGTTTTAGGAGTCTTTTCTAGAGCTTCTTCCTCTTCAATATGTAATTCTCTTTCTTCAGCTTTTTCTTCTTCTCTACAACAAGACTCAAGTGATTCATATCCATCTATCATCATTTAATTATTCTACAAGTCTTCATCAACATTCATACTTGCACTCTCAACAATCTTTCTCAATCTCTTGTTGTAGCACATATAAGCTTTTCTTCTTGTACAATATCTAAGGAAGATACCTTCATCAGACCTTGCATAAAACTTTCCAAAGTTAGCTTCATCTCTTTTGATGTAAAATTTTCTTCTAAGCACTCTGAAGTACTTGACACTAGGAATTCTTCCATACCATAGTTCATAGGGAGTCTTTGTACTATTTTTTCTTGTTTGAATTTTGTTATGTATATAAACATCAGTATGAATTGCTTCTCTCTAGTAGGCTTCTTGTATATTTTCCTCTTTTATCATTGTTCTTGCAGCTTTTTGAGCAGTCATATTCTTTCTTTCAACCAATCCATTTTGCTAAGGATTCCTAGGGGCAGACAGGTGCCTCTTTATGTCATGATTCTCATAAATTATGTTAAACTCATTGGAGGTGAACTCTCCACCTCTGTCAGATCTCAAACATTTTATTTTCATATACATTTCATTCTCAACCATAAATTTTAATGGTTTAAACCTATCTAGAGCTTCTAATTTTTCTTTAAGACAAGCAACCCATATCATTCTAGAATAATCATCAATTAAAAGTATAAAATACCTATCACCTTGAAGACTTCTTACTCTTGTAGGACCACAAAGATCGATATGCATTAATTCCAATAGTCTAGTAGTAGATTGTTCTTTGGCTTTGAAGCTTCTTTCTTTCTTTCCAATTTGACATTCTTTATAGACAACATTGATATATGTTGTAATCTTTGGTAGATCTCTTACAACTTGAATTGAACTTATCCTCACTAGGCTATTAAAGTTGATGTGACACATTCTTCTATTCCATAGCCAAATTTTATTAATATGAATCATAAATCAATGACCATTAGCACCCTTAAGCTAATAAAAATTTCCTTTTGTCCTTCCAGCAACAACCACAACTCTAGATCCTTTTCTAATCTCACATCCATCCTCCTAAAACATAAGATTGTATCTTTTGCTACATATTTGTCCAACACTAAAGAGGTTATTCCTTAAACCCTTAACATAGTAGACATCATCAATATTATGCTTACCATCAAAACTGATAGGACCTTTTCCACATATCTTAGTAGATGTATCATCACCAAATATTACACATCCCCCATCATATTTTTCAAGTTTAAAAAACTTACTCTTGTCTCCGGTCATATGATTAGAGCATCCGATGTCAATGATCCAATAATTCTTCTCATGTCTAGCATGAAAAACATATAACAAAGTACCTTTAGTCTTATCCTTTGTCTCTAAATGGACTTTCTTCACACATATCTCAGAGTTAGCAAAAACATATTCATCTTTTGAAGCCATAAACAAGAATTCACCATCATCATCTCCATAATAAGATTCATCATAAAAAATACTTGCATCTTCTCTAACATAATATATTTTCTTAATCATCTTACCTTTTTCCTCCTTATGTTTTTTATTCAAAGAAAGTTGTTTGGACATCTTGAAGCATAATAACTTATCTTTCCACAACTAAATTTTTTGAAATGAAACTTACCGTTATACTTACTAGTACCCTTCTTCATTCTCCTTACAAAGTTATCTTCTATTTCATCAAGATCCTCTTGATCTGATTCCTTGATCTCCTTTGATTTAGAAGCCTTAAAATTAGTCTCAACTTTTTCACCACTACTTGTTCAAAATTATCTCATCTCAAAAGTACTTAAAGAGCAATACAACTAATCTCTAGTATATTGATTCAAATTTTCACATTCTTCAATAGTAGACACTTTATAACTATAGGATTTAGGAAGAGTTCTTAGAATTTTCTTTACCACTTATGGTTCTCTGAGTTCACCACCAAGACCTCTGATGGAGGAAAAATTCATCTACCCTTTGTATATATCTTGTAACGTTATCTTCTTTAGAAATCCTTAGGTTCTCAAACATGATCTTCAGATTATGCATCTGAGCTTCTTTGAATTTATCATCTCCTTCAAAAATGCTTTCTAACTCATCCCAAATAGCTTTAGTAGTTTTTAGACTCATCACTTTCACTAAATCAAAATTTGTAAGACTATTTAAGATAGCATACCTTGCTTTACCATTTTTTTAATAGGCCTTGATCTCATCAACAATACTTGGACCATTTGTAGGTTTAGTGTAACCATTCTTAATAGATTTCTAGACATCATACCCAAGGTAAACCAGGAAAAATTTCATCTTTGTCTTCTAGAATGCATAATCCATTCCATAAAATATAAGGATTTATTTCTTGTGTTCCATCCTAATTCTACCTCAGGTGGTTAAGCTTTCTTTCAAGGAACCTACAAGACAACAAAGAGGGGGGCTAAATCAATTGTACCTTAAACCTTCAAAAAAATCGTACACATTTAGATCCACATTAACTTAATTAACCCTTAATCTATAATAATGATTTAGCATGAAAAAAATAACAAAAATTAAAACATATCAACACCATGCACAAGAGAACACTATATTTACATGGAAATTCCAAGATTGGAAAAACCACGGTGATGATTAGGTCATAATATAAAGTAATGTCAACACTAAATACAATAAGGCTCACTACCCAAAGAAAGAAAGGATCACTACCAAAGGATCACTACTATAATAGAAAAGAAGATAGAGAATAATGTTACATAGAGAGATCCATCTCAATGCAGCAAATAAATCCACCACAATATTATAAACACCTTCATAACATGACTGAAGAATTGTAGACACCTTCTACTCACTACATCCAGTAGTCTAACACATGAAAGATTGTAATTCACTTATCATATTCACACCCTAACACTTTGTAATTTGCATCATTAAAATCTCTCTTGTATATCTCATCATCCCTCAACAACTTAACTCTTATTTATAACATCATCAACCTTGAAACCCTTCTCCAAGGTTACCTATATACATCAATAGTGAAAATTTAAATTAGGTCGGTGCCAAAACACTTTCATGGTAGATAGAAGTGAAATAGGACCACACTATTCCTTATTTGGGACCCAAAACTACAATTTCACTCAACCAAATGCTTCTATAAACAATAATTATCCACCACAATTAGTGTAAACACCAGGTCGACCATTACTCGTGTAAACACCATTAAAATTTTAAGTAGACACTTCCTTAAATCCATGGATGACCTGGAAACCACACACCATGCTTGAACCTGATCTAGAATATTTCACAAACATCTTAAAATCCAACAAAATCCTTTGCAAAAACTTTCACCTAAGAAATGTACACACCTAGTACACTCAAACAACTCTGCCATACACTATTACTTAAGAAACTGACTTCCAAAGCACCAAACCTTGAACCATCTTGATTGAACAAAGATACCAACACAATCAACACACCTTGAGATTCATAAGACCTAAAACCACTATGTGGAGAAATGTGTAGTAAAGGCATTTCTCCTAGACACCTCTTCAATGCACTACTTGCACACTGGTGAACACAACTTCTTCTGCGCAATGATCCAACACACTTAATTTTGAATACAACACCTTTGAACATCTCTGATCAACACATATAAAATGAACATGAAGATATTCAACCTAGAATAAATTTGGAGCATCACCAAAAAACTATTCTACAACCCAAAACATCACTACAACATACTATTTCCTCTTTTTATCAATTTTTTCAAAAGCACTTGAAAACCAAGCATCAAAGACACATCCTTGTCACCTACATCATTTCCTCAAACATAGAAAGAATCTTATCAAATCAATATTATAGGTCGACATCAATACCTTACTAATGATAGCTTAATGTAACTAATCAAAGCATCATCAATGCAATAGTCTCCCTCAATAATGATATTCTTCGTTTTCATCTAAGAGACACCGATGGAAACAAAAACTTGTTGAAATCAATGAAAACACTAATATACTCATACTTGCAACATAATGGAAGAGGGAAATCCATAAGAGAGGGAGAGTCAAATGGATACACAATTTTTTTTTAGCCCAAGTACAAGGGGAACATGATATTTCTTAAGAGAAATAGGTGATTCTTGTAGAGGAAGAGGAGATTATGGGAGAGAGAATTTTAAGGGGTGTTCATCAATCATGGAGAGGCAAGTGTTGAGAATGTGTGTCTCAAACTCACTGTTGAAACCCTAGCTTAGTTGCTAGACTTCCCAAAGTTTGACATTTAGTCTTTGCTATAGTACCAGAGGGTGCAACTAAGAGGGGTGTGGGCTAGAGATGTTACCCGCCATCCTGTGGTGGTCTTCATTAGCTTGTATGGTAGTGTGGAAGGAGTCCTAACCCACAACTTTGTGATGGTGGTTGGAGTGGCTAGTAGTAGAGTGGTGGTTACCTCACCACCCGGTGATGGTGGTTGGAGTGGTTGTTGATAGAGCGATGGTTACCCCACCACCCTATGACAGTGGTTGGAGTGGTTGGTGGGTGTGTGGGCCATACCTACACCCAACAAAATTCTAAGAAGGTGGCTTGAAATAGTGTGGGCCATACCATGACCCTGAAACAACCCATGAGATGGCTTGCAGTGATGTGGTATAGATCCTACCATCGCACGATGGTTAGATGAGATGAACGATGGGTTGGAGGTAAAGCTTCATTAGTGAGATCTCCTTATATCAGTGGGAGGTGTTACATGGTCCCTTCAATGTCTTGATAGGGTGGAGAGATAAGCTTGCTGGGGTAATAAAGGGAATTTAGAGAGGCAAGGTTTTATGTCTCTTCGACAATCCGATATGACTAATTTGGTTAGTGACAGTTTGTCTAGTATGGGAGTTGGAATGTTGTTCTTCCTAAGACATTTGTGAAATTTGTATCGAGTTCCATAATATTGGTGTTGTATGAAGATGATCATAAGATGATCACAGGATTTATCAGAGTGAATGTAATGCTGTAAAATTTGATTCTATGAATTGACACCTAAAAGAGCATAGCTCTATAACTTGTATGTAATTGATATTTTACTGTAATACAAGAGATCTTTGCTTTGGTGTGTGGGTTTTTTCCTGAGAGGGTTTTCCCATGTAATATCCGGTATTCATTCTTTGTTGTCTATTTTTTTAATCATGTATGTGCATCCTAATGTTCTATAATTGCAAGTTTTGAAAAAAATTGTATCTCTCTCTTGAAGATTAGTATTAGGAAGGCATTTTCTGCAATTTTCTTTCCTTTGAGTTGGTATCAGAGCCTGGCCAACTTTGTTTTCCTTGTGGGTAAGATGGGTTTTTTGTGTTGATCTTCCTCAATGGGATTTTTTTATAGAAATTTTGTTGTAAAATTATTGCATATTTAAGATGACAAGCACATTTGAAAGAATGGAGATTGATAAATTCAACGGTAGAAATTTTGAGTTGTGGAAACTCAAAATGGAATATTTTCTCATGGATTGAGAGTTATGGGTTGTAGTTATCTCTAACAAACCATCAACAACCTGACAGGATGACTAGGATGTAATAGACCAGAAAGCCAAGGGTTTGATCAGACTGTGCTTGGCCGATTCAATTCTCCTAAACATCCATGAAGAGAAGGCATTGAAACCCTTGTGGAAGAAGCTTGGTGACATTTATCAGGAAAATATTTGGTAAATAAGTTATTCCTAGGAAATAATTTATACTCTTTGAATATGGAGGAAGGAGCATATGTTGTAGATCATTTGAATGCATTTATGATCATTTCTTAGTTGGGGGTTGTTGGTGTGAAGATAGATGACGAGGTTCATTTCATGCTCCTGTTATGTTCTTTTCTTGAGACATGGGATCACCTGGTAATGGCTATTGGGAGTAAAACAACCACTTTCAAGAAGGAAGATGTGGTTGCTTCGCTATTGTCAGAAGAAATGTAGAGGAAATATTCTAAGATGGACAAGGAGGCCATTGCTATTCAAGGAAGATCAAAGGAGAAAAGAAAGAAGAAATACAAGAAGTCTTAATCCAAGTCAGAGGGGAGATAAAAGTCTCCTGGTAAAAAGTCCAAGGTGAAATGTTGGAATTGTGGGTAGACTGGAAACATCTAGAAATATTGTAAAGAGGAGAAGAAGAAAATAAAAATATTTCTTTGAAAAATTATTCTTCTTAGAGCGATGCAGATTCCTTCATAGCAGCCTTGGTGACTTAGGCATCAGATGATGTTTGGTTGATTAACTCAGGTGAATCCTTTCACATGACCTCTCATAGAGGTTGGTTCTTGAAGTACAAAAACTATTTTGGTGGAAGGGTGTATCTAGGTGATTATTCTCACCTAGAAATTGTTGGTCATGGAAGAGTCAAAATTTGGTTTCTTGATGGAAGAGCGAAGGGAATCAATGATGTGATGCATATACCAGGTCTAGCTCAAAATTGAATTTTTGTAAGTAAGCTTAATGATGTTGGTGTGCAAGTCTCTTTCTCAAATGGTGTTTGTATAATAAATAGAGGATCTATGGTGCTAGCTAATGGTGCATGAATTGGCACTCTATATAAGTTGGAAGCATGTGTAGTACAGTGTAATAGTGCTTTTGTAAATTCAAGTAAATCTATCACATAGAGAAAGGAGTCATTGTTCCTAAGGGCACAAACTCTTTGGAGATGAAGCTACCAATAGAGAAAAAAATGTTGTGGTATCAAAAGCTCGACCACATTGGTGAAAAAGGCTTAAAATCCTTGAAAAATAAAATCCTAGTTGAAGGGCTTGATGATTGTAACCTTGAGTTCAATTTTTGTAAACATTGCATATATGGAAAACAACACCATGTTTCATTTTATTCTAGTTTGGTGAAAAAGGCTTAAAAGCCTTGAAAAATAAAAGCCTAGTTGAAGGGCTTGATGATTGTAACCTTGAGCTCAATTTTTGTAAACATTGTATATATGGAAAACAACACCATGTTTCATTGTATTCTAGTTCTCATAAATATTCTAGAATTCTAGATTATGTTCATACTGATGTGTTTGGTCCTATTAATGTTCCTTCCTTATCAAAATCTATGTACTTTTTTTTGTTCATAGATGATTATTCGAGAAGGAAATTTGTTCATTTTATCAGAAGTAAAATTGAAGCTTTCAATTGGTTTAAGGAATTTAAAACCTTGGTTGGAAATTAGACTAGTAGAAAAATTAAGTATTTGAGGATGGATAATGGTTGTGCATTTTTTTCAACAGATTTTGATAAGTTTTACAAGGACCACATAATTAAAAAATGCATAAAAATTATCCTTACACTCAACAAAAAAATGGAATTGCGGAAAGGATGACTAGAACGCTAATGGAAAGGGCGAGAAGTATGTTGAGTAGTGCTATTTTGGAACAAAATTTCTATGCTAAGGCTATAGCTATAGTGTGTTATCTGATTAATAGATCTCCCACTACCACGCTTGTGGAAAAGAAACCTATGGAAGCATGGTTTGATAAGAAGCCCTTGTTGAGACACATCAGAGTATTTGGTTGTGAGGAATATGCTTATGTGCCTAGTGAAAAGAGATCTAGATTGGAGAAAAAGGTAGTGAAGTGTATCTTCATTGATTATGGAATTATTGTGAAAGGGTAAAAGCATTGAAACCCAGTTATAGAGAAGGTTTTGTATAGCAGAAGTGTGATCTTCTATGAGATGGAAATTTCTATAGTTGATCTACAGCTAGAGATGAAAGAAGCAGAAAAGAAGGTAGTTGAAATTCCTGTTACTCCAGATAAGGATGAACTACGTACTCCTGGTGGACCTAGTAGTGAGGAGAGCTCAAACAACTTTGAAAATTTTGAATAGGAAGAAGAACCTCAGCCTTAGCTTGTGAGGAGGTCTACCCCTGCTAAGTTGCAACCTAAAAGGTTTGGATATTCTATGTTGGATTCCAATTTTTCCTATGCTTTTTTTGTTGACACTAATGATCCTAGGATTGTTAGAGAGGCTATGGGTATGTCTGATTTAGATTCTTGGTTGGAAACCATGAATGAAGAAATGGCATCATTGAAGAAGAATGAAACTTGGGATCTAGTACCTTTTCTCAAAGGACAAAATCCTGTTGTATGTAAATGGGTGTTCAAGAAGAAGATTGGTCTGGATGACAGTGTTGAGAAGCATACACCAAGGTTGGTCACAAAAGGATATTCCCAGGTGGAGGGGATTGATTATGGAGAAATATTTTCTCCTATAGCTAAGCTAACATCTATTAGATTTTGGTTGTCACTTGCAACTGCATATGACTTATAAATCAAGCAAATAGATGTGAAGAAAAATTTTCTTCATGGTGATTTGAAGAAAGATATTTAATGTCCTAGCTAGAGCACTTCATTTGAAAAGGTAAGGAAACCCTGGTTTGCAAATTAAAGAAATCTTTGTATGGTTTGAAGTAGTCACCTATAATGTGGTACTAGAAGTTTGATACCTATGTGTTGTGTTTGGGGCTTGTGAGATCAAAGTATGATCATTGTGCTTACTTTAATCTAAAAAATGGTCATCTTCTTATTATTTCCATGTATGTGGATGATATGTTGTTCAATGGGAATAGTAAGGGTATGATTTCTTAATTAAAATCTCAATTGTTAGCATAGTTTGGAAAGGAAGATCTAGGTTCAGTGAGGTATATTCTAGGAATGGAAATCATAAGGGTTAGGGGAATAGAAAACTTTGGCTCAGCTAGAGCAAGTATATAAATTATGTCCTAGAGAGGTTTAATATGGTGGATTGCAAGCAGTTAGTTGTTCCGATGTTGCAGGGAATGAAAATTTCTATTGAAGACTGTCCAAAATCTCCTATTGAGATGGAGGACATGACCAAGGTGCCTTATGCAAGTGCAATTGGAAGTTTAATGTATGCAATGGTTTGTACCAGGCCAAACATTTCCCAAGCAATGGGAGTGCTTAGTCGACTTATGGCTAATCCAGGAAGGCCGCATTGGGATGTTGTGAAGAGATTTTTTAGGTATTTTAAGGGTAATTCTGAGTATTCCTTATATTTTAATTATATGGGAAAAATAGGTTTTGAAGGGATCCGAAACCATTTACAACTTAAGAAAACAAATGCTACTCAAGAGAAAATATGGTAAGACACCAACAACAACCAAAAACCCAAAACATCAAAAGAAACAAAGTGCTACTCGAAAGGTAAAATAGTAAACTATCAACAGCACCCAATAGCGACAAAATGATAAAACAATAGGAAAGAAACCAAGACCCAACAATAAATAGACAACTAACAAACAATAAATAGGATGCTATTTTATACTACTTAAGGTGTTGTCCACCTCAAGCTCCTGGCTTCTATGCATTTCAATCATGTCCAACAACTCTTTCTTCTCAGCTTCAAAGGACTTCTTCTAGTAAGTTGACTCTCTAACAGCAGGGCCTTTACCATCATGTTTCACATTTTTTTTACCTTTACCTTTGTTCAAGTGATCCTTCATTAAATTAGAAAAATATAGTTGGTCCTCCTTGATCTCACTAATATTATGAAACAAAACTTCCAAAGAGTATGCACTATTCTTCATTGAAATGTGACAAGCATGGAGAAGCTTCCTTATATTGACATTAGTATCCAATATCTTGGCTTCCAAACCAACCATGCACTCTTCACACATGCATTTGAAATCATGGTAAGAACACTCAAGGTCCATAATTCTATCAATCAAAATATCCAAATCCAAGCCTTTTAGAATATTCATCAAATTCTACTTCAAACCCCTTATTTTAATGTTTACCTTGTGTTGATGGGTGTTTTTTCACTTTATCAAAACATGAAACACACAAGTACACTACCTCTCTTGAAAGATAGTTCCTACAAGAAAGTTGAGGAAAATATCCCAAAGTCTCATGGGTGTCAGGTCATGACTTGTAAAAACAACTCACTTCATTGATGTGATTTGCTGGTAATCACAAAGGCCATTTATGGTTCACTAAGCTCAAAGGGAATTGGATCTTCAAGTGGAGATTTGTGAAATTTTGGAAATGAAGTGTATTTTCTACAAGTTCAAAATAGCAGTATAATACTCCATGTTTGTCATTAGATTTGGCTTTACAATGATGCTAGAACTTTACCTCAGCTTCAATTTTCAAAGAAAATTCAAAAGGAGAAAGAGATAGAAGGTTTCCTAGACGTACAACTAATGTTGAATAGTAATGATGGAGGGTTCTACAGTGGATATCCTTCCTAAAACTGAGTTCCACTTAACCAAAACAACCTACAGTCTCATGAAACTAGTGCAATCTTCTAAGGTCTATAGATTTTTAGCTATCCATTCATCATGAAGTATGAATAATAGATGAATTTTAAGTGCAACAATAAATTAATGTTTAGGATAACTTTACATTATTGTTCATCATCAATAAACAACAAAAAGTATGAACAAGGGAGGCATCAACACCATAGCATTCTTCACCATTAAAGTGCAACATAACACTAACAACTAAAGAAACTTGGAAATAAAATAGTAAAGATAAAATCTAATGTTGAGGAGAAGAATCATGCACACATGTGAAAAAACACAAGAACCCATCAAAACAATGCAATTCTCATTAAATTTCTACAACATGTCTTTACACAACTCAACTCTCTCTCTTAAAATGAGAGGAGACCCCTATTTATAATTTCAAGAAGTGAAATGAATGGCAAAGATTTACTTTCAATGTGTGGCCAAGATTCATTTTACATTAGGGTTTCACCTACCCCCAAAATAGAACAATATAAAAATACATCTTTTGTCTATTCCCTATTTTTTCATCTAGTGGCTCTAACACTGTAACATTTTTCTCTTTTAGTGACTGCCTTCTCTTTTAACTACATTTTGAAGTATTCATCATCAATTACTAGTTTTCCTACATTTTTCTGGAGGGTGGCATACTCCAAAATTTTTCCCATTAGAGCCTGGAGCTTATCCTATTCCATGATGTCAGATTTGAGGATCTGAAAGGTTAGTTTCTTGAATCTTCTAGTGATTTTCTCCTAGTGTTTGGTGCATTTGGGCATGGCTTTGATGACCTGCTCGGATTGAGTGAAACCTCTTGCCATGAAGTCCACAAAATCTGGTGACAGTGTGTTTGCAGCCCCTTTTTCTATCTTATTATGAAAGAATGGCTTGATTTTCTCTAGATCCAGCTCTAGGGTAGGAATGCCATATTTTTCCATCATTTTTAAGTAATCTTCACTATCAACCCGGTGCTCTATAATCCATTCAAGGTCGAGCTCAACTTCATGCAAGACCTTCTCTAGGACTTCCTTTCTATGATCTAGGACCATCTACCAGGTTTCCACTAGCCAATGATCATCTTTTATAAGCCCCAACTCCTTTTCACATGTTTTCTTAGGTAGCTTGAGGATCCTCTCCAGCTTAGGATACACAATCCTATACAACTCAGTGAACCTGTTACACATTTTCACTGTGGCCTCTAGTTACTTTTGTAAATCCTTTTTTTTTTTTAACATCTAGGTAGCATGATAGATGCCCATTTCACCATTATATATTACCCACTGGAACTAATCCATTGTGGCCTTGGTCCAATTCTTCATCTTTTCCATTTTTTTAACTCTTCTTGGGAGAGAAGCGGGGGAATGGATGATGTCTTTGGGGTCTCTTCTTCTATAGATGTCCATTATTAGATATAGGCAGTAAGATTTTCCACTTGTACCTTCAACTCCTCCTTTGTAGACTGGTCCTTGTTCATCTATTGCATGATAGTGGCCATGTATCCATGGAATTCATCTATTCTTTTCTCACATGATGCTAGGCCTAGATCGATTGTTGAAATATTATAGTCAGCTCCCATAGCTTTATCCATTACAGGGGTAGAAATTTATACCATTATAGATCTAGAGGTGTCCACCATAATATGAGAGTGAACTCTAGGATTCTTCCCCTTTCTTGTCTTTGTTTGGGCTCTAGCTAGTATTGCCTCAAGTCTAGCCTTCGAATCAGTAGCCATTGGAATCCTCTTCTATAATCTCCTTTCCAACCAATTAGGAACCTTGGTTTTCCCCTTGGGTGATTCATGATCACCTTCCTTTCTTTGTTCATTTCAAGGTTGTTCCTCCTCATGGCCAGAAACCTCTTGGTCAATTATTTCTTCTTCATATGATTCCTTGATCTGTACAGCCTTTTCTTTGTCCAACTCAGCAAATGCTACCTTTTCTTCAATGGTAGCCTCCTCTTGGGGCAGCTTCTCTTCTACATGTCTGAGTTCATCATGGTGCTCAGGCTCGAGGCTCTTTCTTGGTGCATCTTCTTCTTATTTATTTTTCTCTTCCTCTTCCTCCTTTTTGGGAGGTACTTCTTCTTCTTGGATAGAGCCCTTATCTTGGCCAAATAGTGGAGGCTCTTCATGAATCTCCAAATTTATATCTATATCAATCTTTTCTCTAGAGGCATGTCCTTCAGGATCGGCCCCTTCATTGACATCCTTGGACTAATATGGTAGTTCTTCTAATTATTGGTCTGATGTATCTATTATATACCACTCATTGAGGGCCTCAATATCCTCTTCTAAAGAGTGCAACCTTTCCTCATCAGATGCCACCTTGTCCAGATTAATGCTTAGTCTAGCTTCAGGGTATTCAAAATAATCATCTCGATGAAAGACCTCAGGCTCTTTAGTTACATCTATAGCTTCCTCCCCTTTGCTTTCTATGTGGCACTTCTCTATCTCTTCTAACATTTATATCATGGCCTCAATCTTTGGTGGCTCTGTAGGTTGTGGGGGAAGGGGTAGAGTAGTAGCAATTAGGGCCATCAAGGCTTGAACCTTTGGGTCCATGATCACCCCAGAAACTTCAATGGGCATGTTCTCCATATATGTCATGAAAGCATGCGACAGAGTAAGAGGCAACATAGTGGTAGTGGTAATTGTAGGTGCTAAAGTAGAGAGAGTGGTAAATGGAGGATGAACTGAGGAAGATGATAATGGGGACATGGAGGAGGATTCAAGAACCATGACCAGAGCTATTGATGAGGTAGAACAAGATATCCACAATGGGTGGAGATGAAACAGGTAGTGCTTGAGAGGAAAAAAGTGAAGGGGTGGTAATGGTGGTAGAAGTAGCAGGAGTGGAAGTGGTAGGTGATGAATGCAACCATTTAGTTTCTTCTTCTCCTTTGTTTTGGGGGTCCTCCTCTATGGTGGGAATTTCACTCACGAATCCACCTGCTTTCTTTTCTTTCTTGGAGGACTCTCCCTTTGTAGTCTTCCTAGAGTATACCTTATGTTTGGGATTACACTTGGGAAGATCCTTCCTTTTCTTTGACTTGGTTGTTGGAGGGGACCTAGGTACTTCCTCTATTGGGGCAACAACTGCTCCACTATTTATTTTGCTTTCAAGCTTGTCCTCAAGCTCACCATAAGTGAATTCTATGCCCTATATTTTGAGCTGAGCAATATGGGCATCTATCCACTACCTTATCCTATTCTCAATGGGTCATGTAAATATATCGAGGTTAGTGACCTCTTCTTTACTCCAATCTATCAATGGTAGAGGCAAGTCAGCCACAACATTGTATCTATCATCCACAATATTATTCTCTTCCTCTACTATTTGGTCAGGCACAAGGAACATATTCACTAACCACACAAATTTTGCCATCATTCTCATGTAGTTCCTTATTCACCCTTCCTTGTCATTTAGATAGTTAGCCCAGAAGTCCTTGACTTCAGGTCAGTGGGCATATTGTCTTCTGACCCATTTCTTTAGTTTCCCATAAGGATCCCTTTTTCATCAGTGGGTGTGGAGGTCCAAGTGGTATTCCACCAATTCCTTCTCTAAATACTCTATGCATTGGGTAGCGAGACATGCATAAATTACTTTCCTAAAAGTTAGGGGATATGGAATCCCAATTATATGCTTGTCGCTCAGTAGCATGTGAAAATCCTACAATTATCAAGTAACTTCCAATAGGATAATATGGTCATTGGGGTACCGTGGAAGCCTGGATGGTCTCCCTTAGAATCCTTCTATTAGGATGTATGTGAAATTTGGGAACTATATAAATATGTACCCAAACCAAAGGATGAAAGCCTTGGAATTGTATGATACTCTTATCTCAAAGTCTCCCCCAAGAAGCCTAATGATGTGCCCAATGAAGGCATCATTTACCCTCTTGTATTCTCTTTTGAAGTTTTCATACCGTAACTGAGGGTAATGATCATATACTTTGAGGTCTCCTTTCTCTGGTTGTAGGTTGCTTGCGATGAAGATTCCTTTGTACAAGAACTTTTCTTCTAGGAGGTACACCTGATATGAGGTCATATAGAACTTGGAACTTTTCTTTACAACCATGAGTTGGTTATGCATGTTATCGCTGATAATCTTTGCCCAGTGGAACTTTTTCTTGCCTCAGATGATTTCCTCAATTAAGTATAACATCCATTCGTCAAATAAATAAGTGGTAGGTAGACCCATCACCCTACTCAGTAAGGTCACCAAGTCATGATATTCCTCATGAAAGTCACTTCTGACTAGTTCTTGAGGAACTTTGGCATCGCTGTCCCTCTTTTCCTTCAACCAATGTTGGTTGATTAATCTTTAACATCCCAATGAGTCTGCTTTCCACATATTGTCAATATATTCCTTCTTTGTTTCCTCCATGACATCAAATGGGGGAATGTGAAAATTCTTGCTAGTAGATTTAGTAGACAGGTCTGCTAATACCCTTCCCTCATGGTCAATGATCTTCTTGTTGTTGTGGCAACACTCCCTATAGACCATAACTAGCACTAGGGCGATGAGTGTGGGAGCGAATCCTTAGCAAGACCACTCGCTCTAATCTTTCGTGCATTCTCCATTGTGGGGTGGATCATTACACTTTTCCAAAATTAATTAATGTCCACATGTCTAAGGTTTGTATCTAACATTGAATCCTAGCTGGAAGTAATCTTGGAGGTACACTCCACTCCATGAAATTGGTACTTTATTGGGTCTTTATCCTCCTTTCCTCTCGAGATTTGTGCAGGTTTATTTCCCTTTTCTCTCTTGGAAGACTTCCCTGATGGATCTGGAGCAGGTTCCCTAAATTCTGCATACAAAGATGCAGTTGGTACATTCATATAGAAATCGAGGGAAGCATTAGTTGAATCCTACAAAATGGGGGGGTTAGATTCAATAATATATCATTAGAAGATCATAAAATTTATCAATATCCATCATTTGAGGATCTTTTGGATCATTTACAATAATGTGGGCCCAGGGATGTGGGTTTCCCTGGGTTGGAGGTTGTCAAGAGGGACTAGGGGTTGGAGGCTATCAGGAGGGACTAGGGGTAGGATGGTGTTGGGGCCATGGAGACCCACAAACAACCACCTGTAGCAAAAGTTTTGCAATAAATATTTGACAGTCAAATTTGGCGTGAAATAGTTAGGCATGTGTGAGAATCAATTATGAGGCTCCAGAAGTAATTTATTTAATTATTATGCCATTCTGAATCCTAGGAATGTAGAGGCAGGAGGTTTGAAGGACATTTGGGACCTCCACTATTAAGCAATAGAAAACAGGGCACGGTGCCCTACAGGAGGAAGTCCAAAATGCGAGGTCTACGGGCTCCTTGGATGTTGGCCATCATGTTTCATAGATAGATTAATGAAGGAGATGCTGGTGGTACCAAGCAAGATGCCGATATGAGTTGGCCATTAGGCTCAACACTGAAGGGGCATTGGTCCACATAGGTGGACCCATAGTGAGCTAGTGGATTCAACCTCAAGTGTTAGCAACTGTCAGTTTTTGGAAGGGAAGAGTTCCCTATGGGACCCCCTATCTAGGAGACCATGGGTACAAGGGCGTTAGACAATGGTGTCAAAAGAGTAGACACCTGCATGTGGAGGCCCACACTAATTGGCCCACATAGCAATTTAACTTAGTCATTTGTGGTAGACATGGAACAACATCAAGAGGGGCAAAATTTACCTTGTAGGAAGACGAGGTGGCTTTACTGCTTGTGTATGACATTTGAGCAACGATGAGCCACAAATGATAGCCCATAAGGAATAGTTTGCAAGTCCCTCTTGGACTTAGTAATTTTTATCAAACGACATGGATGATCTTAGTGGGGCTCATAAGGTGAAAGGGAGATGGGGGTTCGCCGCTAACAAATTCTGACATGGATACAACGACCCACATATGAAGACTCTCCAATGGGCTAAGAACCAGGTAGTTTCTTTAATATTTTCAGGGTTAATGAAGGGGTGACAATGACTACGGGCCTCGTGGTGTGGAGAGTGGCTAAGGCTAGGCCATTTACTTACAACAATGGAGACACAATCACCTATACACAAAAATACGCATAAGAACCTCCGCACAGAATGAAGGACTTGGCCTTTTTCTCATTCAGGTTTTGGTGTTAATCAGAGTGGCAGAGGTAATACTGTGGGCTGCAAGGGTGTTCATGTTGTGTGAAGAATGACCTCTAAAATATGGGGTCCTACATCATTCTGAGGGCACCATTTGAAAAACTTTAAGGAAGTTTAGAGTGCTTTTGGATGAATTTTACGCAGAGCTGACTATTGGGATAGCTACCGGGTGTTTAATCATTTTCTTTGAAGATTTAATCACCATTTTAGAAGCCCTAGCTATGGAAAAAGACACATTTTAAGATCCTAAGGGCGGACATACCTAGAAATGATGTAGGAATTCAACAGGGATCTTGATTTTGATCCAATGACAACTTGTGTGGGTGCGGGGGATAGGTTCATTATTTCTCTCCTAAAAAATTCAAATTTGTGAGTGTGAAAATGACATGTGCCAACCTCTATTTATAGGAAAAGGTTCATATATGACCCACATTAAATGCAAGGTACGATGGTCAGCTGGGTAGGTGAGACATAGGAAATTGATGAATTGACAGAGAGCAATGTAGGGTTTGTAATGCGGGATGACCCCCGGGTCTCGCCACTATCAAACGGCCAAGGGACAATGGCACAATGAGATGTGAAACCTGCAATGTGGGCGGGTGTCCAATTTTGGCCATTGGATGGATGGCAAAGGGATAGCGGTGTCACACAAGAGGAGACCTGCAACCATGGGCCTACAGTGCTTGGAGGCCTCCGGGGCAAAAGACCAAGGGAAGTCCTCATGGGAATCCCAACAGGAGCCAAAGACTTAGGGAATTTTGGGGTGGCGAATTTGGTCAACTGAAGAATGATGACTTTAATGCTCTTGACCACTTTGAGCTCAAAATTAGGGTTACACAAAATGAGATAAAAGTAAAAGTGACTTAGTGAAAGTGAAAGGAAAGAGGGGGTCCCCGTTCTAGATGGGGTGTGCATTCTATGGGCATAACAATTGGCAACTCTGTTGGGAGAACGCTCTTGAGCGTTCTAAGGGTAAGGATTCATCTGGAATTTAGAATCTCTATTTTTGAAGACCAAAAGTTAGTTTCCATATGCGAACTAGGAACTCAAAGGAAGACAAAATCCTTAATTGAATCAAGTCACAGGGTATCTCAGAAGTGTGTGTGTAGTGAGCTCATTTCCTTTCTTCAGAGACCACAACGAATAGCAGTTGATCAGGCAAGGCAAGCTACGTATATTGTCTAACCCCAAAAGTAACCTAGCCATTGCTCTATTTCTAGTCAGACATCCATAGCATCAACAAAGTTGTCGTTGTAAGCCCATGAACATTGCTCTATTGCTAGTTGGGTGTCCATATCCCTGATAGAGTTGTCCGCACACCCACATAGTTGCTTGTTTCATCATTTTCTTTTCTTTTCTCTTAATATTTCCTTTTATAATATTTATTTTTCTCAACTACATAAGCATTGAAGCTTATAGTGGGTTTGGAATCATAGTGGTCACTGGAGAAAACTTAGGATTTTTCCACTTGCCGAAACCTCATAATGACTATTGTATAGCTCATTAGAAATATTTAAGATGTGTTTTCATGCATGATTTGAGACAAATGTGAGGAGATTCAAATAAGGGTTTTGTCCTAGGTCAAGTTAGAGTTCAAGTAAGGAAACCCACTTAACAAGAGCGATCAAGAATCAATAGCAACAGATGAAGACTTATCCAAAGAACAAATAGGAGTGGGCAGCAAAGTGTCACCATTTGACAAGCCAAGCACAACTACTGGATCCAAACAGAGAGACGCCCTCAGCAAAACAAAGCCAGGGAAGTGGGCAAAATCAAGGTGAAAGTGAAGCAACAAAGTGAAAGGACCTAAGCTAACCTATATACAACTATATACAAAGGATGAGCTTGAGAAGTTTAGGCAAGGAAATAATGCTTGAGGTATTGCCCATTGACGGGCAATGGGACATCCTTTCTAGTGAGTGTTTTGAGGCGAAAGGAATTATCTCCTAGAATTTTTGAAATTTGAAAGGGGCCAAGCCAGAGCTTGTCAAATTTGTCATACCCCCCTTTCTTTTCATGAGTCTTGTCCCAACAGAGGACTAAGTCAGCAATCCTAAAGGCCTTTACTTTGGTTTGAAAATTGAACCATCTTTTGACTACACCCCGGTATTTGGCAAAATTTTCTATTGCTCGATCACAAAATTCTTCTAAATACAACAAATCAACTACATGAGCTTCTTGGCGGTCTCCTTCCTCATAATATGTGTTGATAAATTTGAGCATGGGAATCTTGAGGTGAACAGGGAAGATAGGCTATAGGTCATAAATGAGATGAAATGAGGAATTACCTAGGGCATCCTTACAGCATGTATGATCTGCCCAAAGGGAAAAATGTAGCTGTGTATGATAGTTTTTTAGATTCCTATCAAGCAATTTGTTGATCACAAATAGCAGATTTTTGTTTGTTGACTCAGCTAGGCCATTTCCTAGAGGGTAATAGTTGGATGAAAATTTGAGTGTAGTCCTCTAATTGAAGGCCCAACTAGTAAACTTAAGGGATGAAAAGGTAGGGCCATTATCACACACAAGGGAAAACGGGAAACCAAAATGATTCAAGATAAAAATTTCTAGAAAATTGTTGAAAAATTCAATGGTGCATTGCATACATGCTATTGCTTCTATCCATCTAGTGTAGTAATTAGAAGTGATCAAAATGTACCTGTGGCCTGTAGAGGATGGTGGGCTTATCAGACCAATGAAGTTGAGTCCCCACTAAGCAAACGACCTTGCCTCTAGGATTGGTTGCAATGAGACAACAACATTCCTTTCTCTGGTAGCAGCAGTTTGACAAAAATGGCAAGATCTGATGTGGTTATGAGCATCCTTAAATAGTGTTAGCTAGTAGTACCCAACCCACAATATTTGGTGAGCAGTCGAAGGGCTAGATCCATGGCCAGTGTAGAATTTGTCTTGAAATTCTTTCAGAACCCTAGCCGCTTCTTCTTTTACAAGGCATCTAATATAGATCCCTTCATGATTTCTATTATATAGTATTACTATTGATCCCTGTAGCATATAGCTGCTACTCTTCAATCTCAAGTCCCATTTTTGTACTCCTTTCAATTGTGAGGGGAACTTGTTGTTCAGTAAGTAATAAACAACATTGTCATCATACCATTCTCTAGGGAGACATCCTCCAACTAGTACTATTGTATTGTAAGCTCGGATCTAGTTTCTACCATTGTATGAGTGAGGGCCTACCCTCAGACTAGTTTCATGCGTTGGATTTCCATGTCATATTCTTGCAGCAATGTGACCCATTTCACTCTTCTTTCTCCTAACTCATTCTGCATTAACAAGGTCTTAACATTTGGATCTTGGATGATTGCAAATACCTTGTTCCTTAAGATGTAATGTTGAAACTTCTTGACTCCTCTAACCAAGGTGTAGGCTTTCTTTTCAACATTGTGATAATTTAATTTGACATCTTTCAATGGAGCACTCATAAATGCAATGGGGTGCTCATTCCCTTCATCATCCTTCTGGGTTAGCATGCTTGCACAAGAATGATCAGAAGCAAATGAATAAATATAAAATGGATTTAGATAGTTTAGACTAACTAGCACTAGTGCATCTACAATTTATTTCTTGATTTCTTCAAAGGCTTGCTTGGCCTTTGATGTTCATTCCACTTTAGCATCTTGCTTAAGCACAACATTCAACGGCTTGACAATTTCAACAAAACCGGTACTAAACTTCTTGAAAAAGTTGATCTTTCCAAATAAAGACTTCATTTCTTTCTTACTACCTGGGAGATAAATCTTTAATATGTCCTAGATTCATTCTAGATTAATTGAAATCCCCTTTTCTGAGATCACGTGTTCCAACAACTTTCCTTTAGTTACCTTGAAGATACACTTCTTCGGGTTCAATGAAACATCAAACTCTACATTTTTGAAAGACGTGCAAATTAGAGATGTGATCTCTTTTATTTAAGAACATAGCAAGATAATCCATATATATGATGATGCATTTTCCAATCAAATCTTTAAAGGAATATCCATTACATGCTAAAATATGGCACCAACGTTGATTAATCCAAACTACATTCTTTTGTATGCGAACATTCCCCATTTAGTGATGAAAGAAATTTTGTGCCTTTCTTCATAATGTGCCATTACCTGGTTATATCCTGAATAGCCATCCAAAAAATACATCATCTGAGATTTGTTGACTATTTGCAACACCTCATCTAGTGACGGTACTGGGTAGTTTCCCTTTTTAGAAGCTCTACTCAAATTCCAGAAATCCACGCATAGCCTGATTTCATCATTGTTCTATATCACCAGAACTAAGTTCGCTACCCATGTGGAGTGCCTAACTGGGAAGATAATTCAGGCAGACAACAACTTTCGAACTTCTTTGTAGATAATAGGCTCCAACAATGCATCAATTGGGCGTTGACATTGCTAAAAAGGCGTCACGTTGGACTTGAGGGGAATGGTGTGAGTGATAATTGAAGTGTTATATTTTTTCAGATCCTCATAGCTCCAAGCAATAAAATTATGGTACATGTGCAAGGAATTGATGATCCCCTTTTGTTTTTCTGGTGTGCACACTTTTCCAATGAATACATTCTTGATTTCTTTAGCCATACCTAGGTTGTGAGAATGACACTGATTGTCAATTGAGTCCTTCTTGGTTTGTTGATCCCTTATCTGATCCAAATCAAATATTCTCTCTAGCTAAATCATTCATCATGGTATCGTATTTTTTTTAGGTTAATAACCCCCTCTATGTCTAATTCAGCTTCCTCAGGCTCTACTTCATCAATTATTTGAGTTGAAAACACATTGGAACTGGTGATAAAAGCAATGATGTACTTATCATCATTAAAGACCTTGAAATTGGTAACATTGTTGGGAACAGATGGGGTGGAGGTAAGATCTAAAGTGAATTTAATCAATCTAGTCAAAGCTAAAGGGTGGAGGGTGCTTGTTTCCTAGGCTAGTGCATCGACAATATGATTTTTAGAATGTGGGATCAACTAAATATTAAATGCATCTATTCCCTCTATGAGATCTCATACCATGTGCCTATAGTTTTCTAGTCTTCTATCATGACAAGAGTAGAACTTCCTGACTTGTTTTACTACTAGCTCAGAATCACCAAAGACTTGGAGCATTTTGACTTTCTTTCTCAATGCCATTAAGAGTCCATGAACTAATGCTTTGTATTCTGCTACATTATTGGTACAATAAAATTGAATTATATGGGTAGAAAAATACGTCTTACCCGTGGGACTATTGAGTTCAAAGTTTTCTCCTGCTCCTTGCTTAGATTTGGACCCGTCGAAGTGCAACATCCAAAACTTAGTGTACTCTTTGACTTTGGAGCTAGTGGGGCACAGTTCCTTTCTTGGTAGCATATTTGCTTTGGTGGCCTTAGGTAACTATGTGGACTTTGCATGGCCTTGATTTGGTTCTATTTAGAGCTTCCCTTTTTGGATAGCTTGTCTCTTGATATGTTCAACTATTGTTTGGCACAGGAAACATTTGAATTATGAGTGGGAAATATTGTGTACCCTGCACCAGCTTGGTAGTAACAGTTCCTAACAATCCATTCTAGCTCCTAGGTTGAGTTGATCTTGCACACATTTCTGCATAAATTCTTAGAATTCATCTAGCAATCCAGAGTTACCATCCTCATAGGATTCTTCATCATCAGATTCAATCAATGCCTCCATACTCTTAGGTGTGTGAGTTAGGTTGGTAGGAGCACTGCGTAGCACACGAAGGACCTCTTTAGTCACTTTCTCTTCTTGGGAATCTCACTCATCCTAATAATCCACATGATAGTAATTCCCCAATTCTATTTATACAAACAACACCTCATTCGTATTGTTGTACTCTGTGATCATGAACTTCATGCAAGGCTTCTAATCGATATAGATCTAATTAGGCAGCCCCTTCCAAGGTAGCCATAAGTGAGAATAATCTAATATGGAAACATACCCGTTTAAGGCCCAGGTGAAATCCCTTCCTAGTATAATTCCATATGTGTCAAGCATATCCACAACTTGAATGTCAATTACCTGTTGCACCCTTAGATCAGCAACAATCTACATGGGTATCCTATTGATTTCTCCAACAATGTTAATTTTTGTCTTATCTAGCTAAGTCACCTTCCATTGGAAGAGAGTTGGAGTTATTCCTAAGGATTTGCATACTGCCAAAGGCATAACATTAGCTAAGGCTCCAGAATCAAGCAGACAATTATGTATATTTTTTTCCAAATATTCTAATTATGGTCAGGAAGGGAGGAGTCTCCAACTTTCCTTGGAATAGCCCCATTGACCTGTCGGTTTGGGCCACGTGATCTTTTTCCTTATCATTATTCTTGTCCCTAGCCTAAAACTTGTTTGACTCTTTAGCCAGAGTCTTGTCTAGTGACTGATTTTTATTGACTTGCTGATTTGGGGTCGGATCCGGTCTCTTACCCAACATTTCCTTGATCATGGGTTCATTATGGTTGGTATCAAAAGAAACCTTTTTAGTGGGCACCTCTTGGGCTAGTTTGGTTGGGGTAGTCCCAATGAGAATTCTAAAGAAATAATTTTGGACAATTAGGACCCACAGGAACTCAAAAGTTGATAGACTCAATTTAATCTTCTTCAACTCTTTTGCTACATATTCCTCCATTTGTTCAACCTCTGCTTCAAAATATTTATCCTGAGAAGAGCTAGTAGGCTGACCCTAGGTTTGGTTTAGCTACCTATTCTTATTGAAGTATTGGGTAGGCACATGAGGGTAGCTCAAATTATCGCTAGCAATGGGGTCAAGCAGAGTACAAAAGTTTTTGGGAGGAGTGGAAGTCATAAAACGACCACCTACTTGTCTATTCCTCAAGTTATAAGGGGTTTCCCTTTGATCAAACATTTGAACCTCATCCTCACACAACTCTTCCTCATATATTGGACCATTATCTACTGAATCAAAGAGTTGGGATAATGGAATTTTATTGCTTACCTCTTTTACTTCTTTGTTCTTTGGGGTAGTGGTCTCCTTCTTGGGTACATTACTTCCAATTTGTGGGAAAGGAGCTTGATTAACCACTAGTACCAAGGAATCATATGGTTCAGATGGAACTAGGTCCCTACATCCAACACCATCAAATGCATTCTGAACTTCCACTTGGAAATTTTTTGTTGTAGTTTGAAATTCTAGACAATCCAATTTGGAATGCCTATTCATTTTGTGAATCCGACACCATCTGGATAAGGTGCCTTCTAACAAATAAATGCTTCTCATTGCCTTGTCAACACTAGTAAGTTGATGAAGAGGTGTGGGGATGCCTCCATTATTCGGTCTTGTATTCCATGTGTGATTATGTCTTTGTGAAGGCCTTCTCTCAAAGCTTTGACCTAAATTTTGGACTTTCTCATAGTTTTGTCCAAAGGAGGTACCTGCATCATGCTTATCTCAGTTGAGATTGGCTTGAATGCTTCTTTGAGAAGCCTACAATTGGTTATTTTCATTCCTCAAGTGTGTCATTTTAGTAGACAACTTCTTCACTAATTCTGGTAGCTCATCAATCTGATCCTTCTCCGTACTACTTTGCTATGGAGCTGAGTTTTGAAGGAACACCGGTTGCAGCACGGGTTGATTCTGTTGAGTAGGTCGGAGTTCTAAATTTTGTAGGTATGAGGGAACCTGTGGTTGTTGGGTGTAATTTTTTTGTTGCTAAGGTTGCAAGTAATGAGGCACGGGAGGCACTTGATTCAATGGCTGCCCTGGATGAGGCACTATTAGCAGTTATGAAACTTGATTCAACATTGGTATCTAATGAGACAGGGCATGGGTGAGCCCTTGGATTTGAGTTGGATGAAAAACTGGCCCTAAAGAGGGCAACAGACCTATGATATGTTTCCCCAAGTCGGTACTTGTTGTGATTGCTTCTGCATATGCATCCACCAACCTCTTAGGTGGCGGGCACATTCTATTTACTAGTGCAGATGTAAGATTATCCAAGGCTGCATAATAGTCCAATTGAGTGGAGGCATCATCAACCACATAGGGTGGCTACAACTTCATGTAAGCTCAGTGGAACTAATCATTGAAGGAACTAATAGGCTCATTTACTTCCCTCTGAATGGACATGAACTATTGGTACAACTTGGAGGGGCTGATCAAGATCTTGAACTTTTGCAAGAATGTGTCTTTCAATTGGTCCCAAGTAGTAATAGATCCCATCAGTAGATGGATGTACCAATAAAATACCTCTTCCCCCAATGATTAGGAAAAGATCCTACAAGCCACATCTTCGTGTTTTATCTACATATCCTTCAACGTTGTTTGAAAGATCTTGATGTGCTCTTTTGTTGTCCTCTACAGATCATGTGGGTGAGATTTAGTACAAAATCCTTCTAGATTCTTTGGCATGTCATGATAATCATTGAAGGAGAATGGGGATGGTTTATTACCCACCCAATCCATTGTGGGAGGTGGAGGCTACATTTTTTGTGTTACAGTAACTTGGGGCTGCAAAGGAGCAGTAGTAGTTAGGATAGTGCCTTGGAAGTGAAGTGTTGGGACCGAGGCAGTGCCTTGGTTGTGAAGTGTTGGGACAGGGGTAGCACCTTGGATGTGGGAGGTGAAGGGTGGAAAGGAAATTTGGAATGGATGAGGAGAAGAAGTTGTTGTCAAAGGTGAAAGGGAAGAGTGGGGAGAATGGATGGAAGGAGACAATGGATGGAAGGAGACAGAGGAGATGGAGGAGAAGTAGGCTGAGTGGGTGGGGTTGAAGTGGATACTTCCCCTTTCTTGGCTCTCTTAGCCTTGGCGGGGGTCTTGAGCTCTTGGAACTACCCTTTGTCTAGTGTTGATCTTAACACTCTATGGAACCTTTGAGGGGAGAAAGAACCAATTCGATATAGCTTAGAAAAATGGCCATCCTTCTAGTACTAGTTTCATTGATGGGTGTTTCTACACTTTATCAACACACGTAGCACACAAGTACACTACCTCTCTTGAAAGATAGTTCCTACAAGGAAGTTGCAGAAAATATCCCAAGGTATCACAAGTGTTAGGTCATGACTTGCAAAAATAGATTAGTTTATTAATGTGATTTGTTGGTAATCACAAAGGGCATTTATGATTCACTAAGCTCAAAAGGAATTGGAGCTTCAAATGGAGTTTTGTGGAATTTTGGAAATAAAGTGTAGTTGCTACAAGTTCAAAATAGCAGTATAATACTCCATGTTTGTCATCATATTTGGCTTTACAATGATGCTGGAACTTTACCTCTGCTTCAATTAACAAAGAAAATTCAAAAGGGAAAAGGGATAGAAGTTTTCCTAGACTTGCAATTAATGTTGAACAGTAACAATGGAGGGTGCTACAATGGACAACTTTCCTAAAACTAAGTTCCACTTAACCAAAAGAGCCTATAGTCTAATGAAACTAGTGTAATCTTCTAAGGTCTATATATTTTCAGCTATCCATTCACCATGAAGCATGAATAATAGACGAATTTTAAGTGAAGCAATAAAGTAATGTTCAGACTAACATTACACTATTGTTCATCATCAATAAACAACAAAAAGTATGAACAAGGGAGGCATCAACACCATAACATTATTCACCATTAAAGTGCAACATAACACTAACAACTAAAGAAACTTTGAAATAAGAAAGAAGAAGCTAAAATCTAATGTTGAGGAGAATAATCATGCACACATGTGAAGAAACACAAGAACCCATCAAAATAATGTAATTCTCATTAAATTTCTGCAACATTCTTTACACAAAAACTCAACTCTCTCTCTTAAAATGAGAGGAAACCCCTATTTATAGTTTCCAAAAGTGAAATGAATGGACAAGATTTACTTTCATTGTGTGGCCAAGATTCATTTTGCATTAGTGTTTCACCTATCCCCAAAATATAAAAATATAAAATTCCTTCTTTTGTCTCTTCCCTATTTTGTCATCTAGTGGCTTTGACACTATAGTAATTTTTTCTTTTAGTGACTACCTTCTCTTTTAACTACACTATCAAATATTCATGATCTATTATTGGTTTTCCTTCATTTTTCTGGAGGCTGGCACACCCCACAAATTTTCCCATTAGAGCCTGGAGCTCATCCCATTCCATGATGTCAGATTGGAGTCCATCTGAAAGGTCATTTTCTTGAATCTTCTGGTGATCTTCTCCCAGTGTTTCTTGCATTTGGGCATGACTTTGATGACCTGCTCGAATTGAGTGAAAGATATTTCTGTGAATTCCATGAAATCTGGTGACAGTGTGTCTGTAGCCCCTTTTTCCATCTTTTTATGAAAGAATGGATTGATTTTCTCTGGATCCAGCTCAAGGGCGGGCATGTCATTGTGTGTCATCATTTTTAAGTAATCTTCACTATCATCCTGGTTCTATGTAACCCATTCAAGGTTGAGGTCAACTTCATGGAAGACCCTCTATAGGACTTCCTTTCTATGATCCATTCCCATCTACTAGGTTTCCACCAACCAATGATCATCTTTTATGAGCCCTAACTCCTTTTCCCATGTTTTCTCAAGCAGCGTGAGGATGCTCTCAAGCTTAGGATACACAATCCTATACAGCTTAGTGAACCTATTGCACATTTTCACCATGGTCTCTAGCTACTTTTATAAATCTATAAATTTGTTGAACATTCAGGCAGTGTGACGAATTCCCATGTTGCCATTATACATTACCTGCTAGAACCAATCCGTTGTGGCCTTAGTCCAATTCTTCATATTTTCCATTCTATTTAACTCTTCCTGGGAGAGAAGTAGGGGTACGGATGATGTCGATGAGGCCTCTTCTTCTATAGATGTCCATTGCTGAATATAGGTAGTGAGATCTACCACTTGTTCCATCAGCTCCCCCTTTGTCGATTGGTCCTTGTTCATCTATTGCATGATAGTGGCCACAAACCCTTGGAATTCATCTATTTTCTACTCATGGGTTACTGGGCCTAAATTGATTGTTGAAATATTATAGTCGGATCTCATATCCTTATCCATTACAAGGGTAGAAATTTCTACCATTCTAGATCTAGAGTCATCCACCATAATATGAGTGGAATCTAGGCTTCTTCTCCTTTCTTGTGTTTGTTTGGGCTCTGGCTAGTATTGCTTCAAGTCTTGCCTTCAGATCAGTAGCCATTGGAGTCCTCTTTTGTAATTTCCTTTCCAACCAATCAGGCACCTTGGCTTGCCCCTTGGGTGATTCATGATCACCTTCCTCTCTTTGTTCATTTCGAGGTTGTTCCTCCTCATGTCCAAGAGCCTCTTGGTCAATTCTTTCTTCTTCATTTGAGTCCTCAATTTGTATAGCCTTTTCTCTATCCAACACAATAGATGCTACCTTTTCTTCAGTGGCAGCCTCCTCCTGGGGCACCTTCTCTTCTACATGTCTGAGCTCATTATGGTGCTTAGGCTCATGGCTCTTTCTTGGTGCATCTTCTTCTTTATTTTTCTCTTGCTCTTCCTCCTTTTCGGGAGGTACTTCTTCTTCTTAGAAAGAGCCCTTATCTTGGCCAATTAGTGGAGGTTCTTCATGAATCTCCACATATATATTTGTACCAATCTTTTCTCCATAGGAATATCCTTCAGAATTGGCCCCTTCATTGACATCCTTGGATTGCTATGGCAATTCTTCTAATTCTTGGTCCGATGTCTCTATTATATACCGCTCATTAAGGGCCTCAGTATTCTCTTCTGAAGAGTGTGACCTCTCCTCATGGGATGCCACCTTGTCTAGATTAAGGCTTATTCTAGCTTTAGGGTGTTCAAAATAATCATCTCAATCAGAGACCTCAAGCTCTTTAGTTACATCTCACGTAGCCTCCCCTTGTTATTCTATGTGGTGCTTCTCCATCTCTTTTGATATTTGCATCATGGCCTCCATCTTTGGATCTATAGGTTGTGGAGGAAGAGGTAGAGTAGCAGCAATTTGGGATATCAAGGCTTGAATCATGGGGTCCATGATCACCCCAAAAAATTCATTAGGCATGTTCTCCATATATGCCATGAATGTATGCAGTAGAGTAAGAGGCAGCATAGCGGCAGTGGTTATCATAGGTGCTAAAGTAGAGAGAGTGGGCAATGGAGGAGGAAGCAAGGAAGATGATAGCGGGGACATGGTGGAGGAGGAGGAGTTGAGAACCATGACTAGAGCCATTGGTGAGGTGGAAGTGAGGTGGACCAAGATATCCACATTGGGTAGAGATGAAATAGGTAGTTCCTGAGAGACAAAAAGTGGGGGGGTGGTAATGGTGGCAACAACAGTGGGAGCGAAAGTGGTAGGTGATGAACACAGTCATTCAATTTCTTCTTCTCCCTTGTGTTGGGGGTCCTCCTCTATGGTGGGAATTTTTCTCACGAATCCCCTTGCTCTCTTTTCTTTCTTGGAGGACTCTCCCTTCATAGTCTTCTTGGAGTATACCTTATGTTTGAGATTATGCTCGGGCACATCCTTCCTTTTCTTTGACCTAGTCTTTGGAGGGGACCTAGGTGATTCCTCTATTGGGGCAGTAGCTATTCCACTATCTGTTTAACTTTCAAGCTAACCCTCGAGCTCACCATAATTCAATTCTGCACCCTATATTTTGAGTTGAGCAATCTAGGAATCTATCCACTACCTTGTCCTATTCTCAATGGGTTGTGTCAATATACCAAGGTCAGTGACTTCTTCTTCACTCCAATCTATCAATGGTAGAGGAAAT
Source organism: Sequoia sempervirens (assembly GCA_007258455.2). Taxonomy (NCBI): domain Eukaryota; kingdom Viridiplantae; phylum Streptophyta; class Pinopsida; order Cupressales; family Cupressaceae; genus Sequoia; species Sequoia sempervirens. Next base: position 292,849,685 of record VDFB02000003.1, on the reverse strand, counting down.
TTGACCACAACATTATATCTGTCATCCATAATATTATTGTCTTCCTCTACTATCTAGTTGGGCACAGGGAATGGATTCACCAACCACGCAAATTGGGTCGTCATTCTCATGTAGTGCCTCATTCACACTTCCTTGTCATCAGTACAGTTAGCCTAGAAGTCTTTGACTTGAGGTCATTTTGCATATTGTCTTCCAACCCATTTCTTCAATTTCCCATAAGGATCCATTCTTCCTCGGTGGGTGTGGAGGTCCAAGTGGTATTCCACCAATTCCTTCCCTGAATACTCCATGCACTGGCTAGTGGAACAGGCATACATTCCTTGGCCAAAAGTTAGGGGATATGGAATCCTAGCTATATGCTTTCTATTCAATAGCGTGTGGGCATTCTACAATTTCCAAGTAACTTCCAGAAGGATCATGCAATCATTGGGGTGGTGTGGAAGCCTATATGGTCTCCCTAAGAATCCTTCTATTCAGATGTATGTGAATATTGGGAACCATATAAACAGGTTCCCAAACCAAAGGATGAATGCCTTGGCACTATGCAACACTCTTCTCTCAAATTCTCCCTAAAAAATCCTGATGATGTGCCCAATGAAGGCATCATTTACCCGCTTGTATTATCTTTTGAAGTTTCAATACTGCAATTGAGGGTAACGATCATATACTCTGAGGTCTCCTTTATTTGCTTCCGGCTTGCTTGCAATGAAGAGTCCTTTGTACAAGAAATTTTCTGCTAGGAGGCACACCAAATATGAGGTCATATAGAACTTGGAAGTTTTGTTTACAACCTTGACCTGGTTATGCATGTTATCACTGATGATCTTTGCCTAGTGGAACTTTTTCTTGCCTCAGAGGATTTCCTTGATGAAGTAGAACATCTATTATTCAAAGAAATCAGTGGTAAGTAGACCCATCACCCTGCTCAGTAAGGTCACCAAGTCATGATATTCCTCATGAAAGTCACTTCTGAATAGTTCTTGAGGCACATTGGCAGTGTTGCCCCTCTTTTCCTTCAACCAATGTTGGTTGATTAATATTTTGCATCCCAACAAGTTTTCTTTCCACATACTATTGGCATATTCCTTCTACATTTCCTCCATGACATCGAATGTGGGAATGTGAAAAGTATTTCCAATAGATTTAGTAGAAAGGTCTGCTAATACCCTTCCCTCATGGTCAATGATCTTCATATTGTTGTGATAACACTCCCTATAGACCATAACTAGCTTTGGGGTGATGAGTGCGGGAGGGAATCCACCTACCTTAGCGAGACCACTCACTTTGATCTATTTGCATTCTCCATTTTGGGGTGGATCATTACCCTTTATCAGAATTCATCAATTTCCACATCTCCAAGCTTTGTATCTAACATAGAATCCCAAGTGGAAGTAATCTTGGAGGTACAATCCACTCCATGAAATTGGTACTTCATCTGGTCTTTCTCCTCCTTTCTTCTTGGCACTTGTTCAGGTTTCTTTCCCCAATGGATCCGTAATAGGTTCCATAAATTCTACATACAAAGATGCAGTTAGTACATTCATATAGAAATCATGGAAAGTGTTAGTTGAATCCTACAAAATGGAGGGGTAAGATCCAATAATATATCATCAAAAAATCATAAAATTTATCAATATCCATCATTTGAGGCTATTTTGGATAATTTATGGGAATACGGGCCCACAGATGCGAGTTTCCTTGGGTTGGATGTCATCAGGAGGGGATAGGGGTAGGACGGCATTGGGGCCACAGAGACCTGCAGACAACCGCATGTAGCAAAAGTTCTACAATAAGGATTTGGTAGTCAAAGTTGGCGTGGAATAGTTGGGCACATGCAGGAATCAGTTATGAGTCTCCATAAGTCATTTTATTGATTATTATGCATTTATGGATCCCGAGCATGCAAAGGTAGGAGGGTTGAAGGACATTTGGGACCTCTACTATTAAGCAATGACAAATAGGACAAGGTGCCCTGCAGGAGGAAGTCTGCAATGTGGGGTCCGTGGGCTCCTTGGATGTTGGTCATCATGTTCCGCAGATAGATCAATGAAGGAGATGTGGGTGGGAGCTATTGGGCCACTGATATGAGTTGGTCATTAGGCTCAATGCTAGAGGGGTGACAGTTCGTATAGGTGGACCCACAATGAGGAAACAGATTCAACCTTAAGTGTTAGCAATTATTGGTTTTTGGAAGGGAACAGTTCCCTACAAGACCCACTATGTGAGAGACCATGGGTGCATGGGCGTTAGACAATGGCATCAGAGGAGCAGCCATCCACATGCAGAGGCCTGTACTAATTGGCCCACATAGCACTTTAACTTAGTCATTTGCGGTAGACTTGGAATAGAAGTGAGAGGGGTGGATTTACTGCTTGCATACGAAATTTGAGCAATAGCAAGCCACAGATGGTAGCTCGCAAGGAATGGTTTGCACCTCCCTCCTGGACTTAGCAATTTTTATCAAACGACGGGGATGATCTCGATAGGGCTTGCAAGGTGGAAGGGAGATGGGGGGTTCACCACTAACAAATGTTGACATGGAGACAACCGCTCACACTAGGTGGCCTGCATATGCAGACCCACCAATGGGCTAAGAATCGGGAAATTTCTTTAAGATTTTCAAGGTTAATGAAGGGGAAACAATGACCTTGGACCCCGCGGTGTGGAGAGTGGCTAAGGCTAGGCCATTGAATTACGGTGATAGAGACATGACTATCCGTATGTGGAAATCCACATAAGAACCTCTAAATAGAGTGAAGGACTTGACCTTTTTCTCATTCGGATTTTGGCATTAAGCAGAGTAGCAAAAGTAACACTATGGGCTGCAGGGGTGTTCATGTCATGCAAAGAATGATGTCTAAAATATGGTGTCCCACATCATTATGAAGGCACCGTTTGAACAATTTTAAGGAAGTTTGGAGTGTGTGGGTGAATTTTGCATGGAGCTAACTATTGGGATAGCTACCAGGTGTTTAATCATTTTCCTCAAAGATTTAATCATTATTTTACAAGCCCTAGCTATGGAAAAAGATGCATTTTAAGATCCTAAGGGTAGACATACCTAGAAATGACATAGGAATTTGATGAAGATCTTGATTTTGATCCAACGGTAGCTTGTTCAGGTGCAAGGGCAAGGTTCACCATTTATCTCCTTGAATATTCAAATTAACAAGTGTGAAAATGAAAGGTGCGAACCTCTATTTATAAGTGAAGGGTCATTTATGACTTGTATTAAATGCAAGGTATGGTGGTAGGCTAGGCTAGGTAGGTGAGATGCAGGAAATCAACGAATCGACAGAGAGCAAAATAGGGCCCATGATACAGGATGACCCCCAAGTCTCACCACTATCAAACGATCAAGGGACAATGGTGCAATGGGATGTGAGACCTGCCATGCAGGTGGATTTCCAATGTTGGTCGTTGGAGGGACACAAAGGGATAGCGACGTCATGGAGGAGACCCGCAACTATGGGCCCACATGGCCTAGAGGCTGCTAGGGAAAAAGACCAAAGGAAGTCCACCTGGGAATCCCTACAGGAGCCAAAGAGTTAGGGAATTTTGGGGTTGTGAATCTGGTCAACTGAGGGATGATGAATTTAATGCTCCTAACCACTTTGAGCTTGAAATTAGGGGCACACAAAATGAGGAAAAATAAAAAGTGACCCGGCGAAAGTGAAAGGAAAGAGGGGGTCCATGTTCCAGATGGGGCATGTGTGCTATGGGCACAACACCTTATTAAACTCCTAAAGAGTTCATTTTGCTAATTTGAAAGTGCTAGTGGCCCCAATCCTTGCCATGTCAAGCAAGTTAAACATAGAGGTGGAATCATCATTGAGATAGGAAAAGTCCTCAGAAAGGGGATTTACCTTTAGAGGCTCTGACTTCACATGCTTCTTCTCAACATCCTCCTCATCTTGACCCTTATTCTCCCCTTCCGGATCCACATTGGGAGTGTAACGAACCACAAAGTCATCTATTTCCACTACCTTTTCTATAGAAACCTTCTCCTCACAAGGCATCATGGTGTCCTTTGCTAGATCTTTGGATGCCTAGTTCTTCAACTTGGAAATGCATTTGGAAACCCTTCTTGGCTTATCCTTAGCCTCCATTGTCAGCACATTCTCCTACAGACCCTCTTTACCACCAACCTCAACATCTCCCTAACCAACATCCAAATATTCATTCTTGGGTGTGGAATCAGTAGAGCCCACCTCTGTATCCTCACTATCAGGTTGGGAAAATGACTCATTCAGATGAGTATGCCTTATGTTATCATGGTTACTCTACTGGATATCAGAGTTTAGTTAGCATTTGTGGATATGTGGATTCTGATTGGGTAGGGGAAATTGACAACAAAAGATCCACAAGTGGATATGTATTCAAGTTGTTTGGTGGTGTAGTTAGCTAGATGAGCAAGCAGTAGGTTGTAGTCGCTTTATCCACTATTGAGGTTGAGTACATGAAAAAAACTCATGCTTGCAAAGAAGCCATTTGGCTTAGAAGTTTCTTTTCTAATGTTGGTTTTGATCCAGGGCAGATTGTTATTTGTTGTGACAGTCAGAGTGCCATTTTTTTTGTAAACAATCCAACTTTCCATGCTAGAACAAAACACATTGATGTGCAGTACCACTTTGTTCATGATATGGTGGAGGATGGAAAGGTTAGTCTAGAAAAAGTTAATACTCTAGTGAATGTTGTTGATGCATTGATGAAGCCTGTGAGCACAAATAAGTTCAAATTGTGCATCAATTTGATGGACCTTGGGGCCTAGAATATTTAGTGACTTCAAGCATTGGAAGGGGTTTAGTGAGTTCTTCGCCAAGTGGAAGAATGTTGAGAATGTGTGTCTCAAACTCACTATTGAAACCCTAGCTCAATTTCCAGACTTCCCAAAGTTTGACATTCAATCTTTATTGTAGTACTGTAGGGTACAACTAAGAGGGGTGCGGGTTGGTGGTGTTACCCACCATCCCACAGTGGTCTTCATCAACTTGTGTGGTAGTGCAGGAGAAGTCTTAACTCGTAGCCCTGCAATGGTGGTTGGAGTGGCTGGTGGTAGAGTGGTGGTTACCCTGCCACCCCGAAATAGTGGTTGGAGTGGCCGACAGGTGTGCAGGCCATACCGCCACCCCACGATAATCTAAGAATGTGGCTTGCAATAGTGTGGGCCATACCATCAGCCCGTGAAATCCTGTGAAATGGCTTGTGGTGGTGTGGTATAGATCCCTCCATCCCAATATGGTCAGATGAGATGAATGGTGGGTTGGCGGTAAAGCTTGATTGACAAGATCTCCTTATATCAGTGGGTGGTGTTACATGATCCCTTTGATGTCCCAATAAGGTGGAGAGATAATCATGTTGGGATAACAAAGGGAATTTAGAGAGACAAGATTTTATGTCTCTTCAACATTCTAATATGACTGAATTGGTTAGTGACTATTTTCCCAGTATGGGAGTTGGAATGTCGGTCTTCCTGAGACATTTGTGAAGTTTTTATCAAGTGCCATAACACTGGTGTTGTACAAAGATGATCATGAGATGATTGAAGGATTGATCAGAGTGAATGTAATGCTTCCAAATTTGATTTTGTGCATTGACACCTAAAAGAGCATAGCTCTGTAACTTGTATGTAATTGACATTTTATAGTAATACAAGAGATCTTTGCTTTGGTGTGTGGATTTTTCCCAAGAGGTATTTCCAAGGTAAAATATAGTATTTGTTCTTTGTTTTCTATTCTGTTAATCATGTATGTGCATCTTAATGTTCTAAAATTGTAAGTTTTGAAAGATTTTTTATATCTCTTTCCTGAAGATTAGTATTAGGAAGGTGTTTTTTGCACTCTACTTTCCTTTTAGCTAGCCATACGGATTTTGAGTTTCCATAGATACAAAAAGAAAGTGGAAAAAATAATGTTGAAAGGACTTTGAATATAGATGATGAAGAAGTGAAAGAACAATTGGACTTGGACATGGAGAAAATATCATGTTAAAAAGAGTACTTTTGAGACTAGAGAAAGAACAACAAGAGCCTACACAAAGGAGAAGTTTATTCAAAACTATTTGTAAATCAAAGAGGAATTTTTGTATAGTAATTATGGATAATGGTAACATAGATAATTTAGTGTCATAGGAAATAGTTGATAAGCTTAAATTGGAGAAATCAAAGCACTCAAACCCATGCAAGGTTATGTGGTTGTAATTCTAGTAAGTGAGCAATGCTTAGTGAATTTTCAGATTGGTAACTACAAAGATGAAGTAATATGTGATGTTATTCCTATGGATTCTTTCCATATCCTCATGATAGACCATGGAAATATGACCATAAAGCTATACATCATGGTAAAGAAAATTCTTACACTATAATCAAGGACAAGAAAAGGTGTGTTATGAATCCATTAAAGGATAAGCAAAATGAATTGGATAGTGATACATGAGTATGAATAATATCTAGAAAATAAATTTTGAAAGTACATAAGAAAGAAATACGTTATGCAGCTATTTCTAGTCCAAAGGATGTTGAGACAAAAAAATAATAAGAAGAAATACCCATGGAAATTGAAGATATGTTTCAAGAATAGAGTGATATTTTGATGAAATATTTTTATTATCACCTATGAGAATTGTGAGATACTGCATGGATTTGATACTCGGAACAAGCTTACAAAAAAAAAAGCCTATAGAATGAATCCTAAGGAGAGGAAAGATATAAATAAGAAAGTACAAGAGTTGGTGGATAAAGAATTGATAAAATAAATTTTAAGCCCATGTGTAGGACCAATAGTTTTGAAAACCAAGAAGGATATAAAATGGCATATTTGTATAGATTCAAAGGAAATTAATTAGATAAAAATCAAGTATAGGTTTCTATTTTCATACATGGATGATTTGATGGATTGTTTGAGAGGAGAAAAATATTTTAGAAAAAAATTATTTAAATTTTGGTTAGAACAAATAAGAACTAGAGAAGGATATGAATGGAAGATCACTTTTAAGAAAAAAGAAGGGTTGTATGATTGGTTGGTCATACCATTTGGCCTCACAATTTCACAAATTATATTCATGAAATTGATGAATGAAGTATTAAAATAATTCCTTGGTATGTTCACAATGTTTTATCTAGATGTCATCTTGGTTTTTAGCAAGGTAAAGGAAAAAAGTCTTAAACATGTGAGGGTTGTTTTACAAAATTTAAATGAAGAAATTTTAGTGGTTAACCTTATGAAATTTAGCTTTATGAAAGGAGAATTTTTTTTAATCAAAAGGAAAATAGCCTATATATATTAATATATAAAATAGTGTTTTACAAAATTGAGGTCCAATGGCTCTTGCTAGCCAAACATATCATCCTAAAACTTATAAAACTTATAGTTGATAGACTTTGGCTCTTTCTAGCTAGATATAACAATATGAATTCTTGAAGATGACAAAATTATACATCCCAAGCCCATATCTACTACATATTTTCCTATGAACAATATTCTTCTACAAATTTTACAATAAAGTAAACACATTGACTAAAAACCCTATACAACAATAGATAGCATAAACAAAATTTGCTAAGAAAGCCCTGTTAGCAAAATACCTTGACCTATTTACTCCATTTTATCAGTTTGAAGCTCATTCCCCACCTCCTACTCTTGAAACTCATCCTCAGCAGATTGCATAGTAGGAGTATAATTGAGATTAGGAATCTGAGCATGCAGTGGGTGAAGAGAGGAACTAACATTATCATGAATGATTGGCACTAGAATAGCTCGGGTCATAGGGACAGCATGAACTTGAAGCTTTGGCACATGAGCAACAATAGGAACATGATCATTATGTACATGGGACAACAAAACTAGTAGTGCATTAACTTTCCTTATTATCCTCTCTACTAAGTCTCCACATACCACACCAGCATGCCTTTCTAGAGCTTGCTACAAATATCTATAATTTTACATTTCTAGTGTGTTTTTAATAGCAAATCATATATTAAGATGAAGGCATTCCCATTCAAAATAAAATGGCACAGAAACAACCCACCAATTTGACCCCACCCTTTCCACATATCATATGCTTGCACTCTCTTAAGAAGTTTGTTATCTTGTAAATAGACTTCCAGATTACCTTACCAACAATCAATTGGAGCAATGGGAGTGACTACAACAAATCGAAGGTATTAGAGAGAAAAATAGAGACTAACTGTGAAGGGAAGATAACCCTCCTTGCTTATGGGTATAATATTTCATCTCCAATGATCCTTTTCATAATTTTTTTGAATTGGTAACAATGGGTCTTGAAAACTTGAATGAGCTATGCATCTCTAATTTTCTCCGAAAATGAAAACTCCCATTCAAAAATTGGCACCCAAATCTTGTAGTTACATGACAGATATTCCATCTATGACCTATGACAAGCCTTGCAAACCTAGAAAGAACCATGAATTTCATCGTCATCCTTCGATGAAAACTCTTGATGCATAGTAGAGGCTTTAACATCCAACAAAAAATACAACTAATATTCATTGAAATGTGGAAGCACCTGGGAAATGGTTAAAATTATTCCTCCACATGCTTGAAAAAGATGACACAAAAGTGTATATGTCACTTTGTCATTCACTACCATAAGCCTTTGCCAAATCTCACACAGAAAAATCCCTTGCATGCTACAAAACTACTACTGCATCATCATTAGTAAGCATGGAATGTACCGCCTTAAACCTGCACTCATAGAAACAAATGTTAGCATTTAAATTGTTTCCTTTCACTTGCTTGTTAGGTTCTTTTTAGCCTTGAAAGTTGTCCTCACATGTGCCTTGATTGAAAATAGTACTGAACCATCTTTGAACTCTTGAAATATCTGATAAGCACAAATAATATTCAATGCAAGGTATGATCCCTATATATTTCCCAAATCCTGTACTAAATACCTCTTTAAGATCTGAAGATAACTTGTCATGCCTCCACTAAATTGTTTAGTAGAAAAATGAATCACTAACTAAAATTTTGTATGTTTGGAGATACATACTAAGCAAAGCATGACCCTACAATGATTATGCATTAAACACATATTTCTTCCCATGACCAATTAATATAATTGATATTACACTTACAAAACCATGTGTGGTCATTTTTCTTTTATCCAAACATAAGTTTAGTTACCCCCTTGCACCATTTCCTTTGTGACCAAATTAGCTAATACTGGAAATGCATCGACCTTGATAGTCTCTTCTAATATTGTCACTTCCTCTCTTTGACACCCCATGTTTGCAAGGTGATTAGCCAACATGTTTCCCTCATAGTATGTGTGGGAAATCTGAATAGAGTCAAACTTGTCTAACAATAGCCAAACATTCTACAAAACATATTTTAAGTGCCAATTTTGACAAGTTCTCTCTTTACATGCATTGATGACTATTAGTGAATCACCTTCTCTATGAATTTTTGATAAACCTAGAAACTTGGAAAGCTTTAAACCATGTAGCACGACCATTGATTTTGCAATGCTATTCATACCAACTATGGGAGCAATTGACTTAGCTACTTTCAAAGCCCCACTAGAGTCTCGAATACAAATACCTACACCTAAAACACCTGGGTTTCCTCTCGAAGCACCATCAAAATTCAACTTGAAAAAACTTGATTCTGGGGGTTGTCATTTAATAGTGCTCCTATCAATCCTTGCCTTATGAGGTTGTTTGAAACTACCTTTGAATGAGAGAGTTATGCCATTCCAAATCTTAAGAACACTATCATCCCATGCCATGAAGAGGGAACTAACATTGTTATAATTTTGAACATATGCATTGGCTGCTTCTGTAACTAATTTTTTATTTATACCTTGAATAATCTACACTGAAGAAGATATTTTCCTAAAAATATCTTTATCTTTCTCCCACCATATGGACCAAGTTATTGTGGCTAGAATTAAACGCCATATGCATTCAAAGAAAGAAGACTTATATAACATAGGCCAGGCTGAAAAGAGATCCCAAACTGTCTTGGATAACATGACAAAATAACCTAGTTTGGGCAACATGAACCTCCAATATTTTTGAGCATAAGCACACTAAAGAAATAAATGACCAGCCTCTTCAAACTCTTCTTCACATAAAACATATTTGAATGGTTCATAAATTCCTAATTTATTAAGCCTATTGCTTGTTAGCACCCTTTTACTCAATACCAACCATGTGAAGCTTCCTACTTTTGGAAAAATCATGTTGTTCCAATAGAAAGAATAGGCTCTTTTGGATTGTATTTGAGAATATTTATTTGGGATTTCTTTATAGCCTTTCTTGATAGAATAATTTCCATCTTTGGAAGGTGCCCAAATGATTTGATCAGATTTTCCTAATAAAAAAACTACTCTATCTACTTGTATTTGATGCATGAAATCTTTTTGAGCCCTTGTTATCTGTGTTTTAGAAAAATATTTCCATTTTATTCTTCCAATTGCTCTATCAATCAAGCAAACATAATCAACTAATCTAGTACCCCATAGCTGAGATAACATTGGGGTGGTTGATTGCAATTGTTGAAGATCCTTCAAAGGAGGATACCCATTCCAGGAGTCATTCTAAAACTGAACTTCTTCACCCTTGTGCACTTCCCAAGAAATGTATGATGTGACTACTTTTGACATGACACCATAAAATTCCACATGGCAGATCCCTCTCTAGGATTGGATAATGTGAATATTCTTGTCGGGTTTTGAGTATCTAAATACTTTACCTACATTATCTTGCACTCCTTTGAATCAGGTTTAGTGTACATTTTCCATATCAATTTATGCCAAAAGCCATGTTACGTTTGGAAATATTATACATCCTACTGCACCTTTGAATTTTTTTGGGGACATGCTATCTAAGGAGATTAGAGGAACTTTTTCTCACCATTCATATTCCCTTTTTGTAATAAATTCCTAATAATCTTCTTTATCTAATCAACAATTGATTTCGGGGCCTTAAGGACTTTTATGAAATAGTTTGTAATTGTTGCTAATATAGTCTTAATTAGAAAAATTCAGCATGATAATGATAGCTTTATTGATTTCTAGGTTGAGATTCTATATTTGATTCTATCTATAACCTTAGACCAATAAGATATCTTGTTTGTACCCATAAAGAATGGGATCCCCAAATATGTACATGGTAACTCTACCACTGATGCAGACCCAGGAGGCTCAAACTCAATCAAAGTGACAACCTACCTTCAAGAGGCATCTAAAAGGATTAAAATTCCCTATTAGAGAAATTCAAACAGTCCTCAAAGTTTGACAATAATCTAAAGCATAATTTCTTACTTTCACCCTTGTAACCTAGTAACAGTGCAAACCTAGTTTTAGGGCTTTTTCACCAATATTTTCCAAAACACCTAACAAAATTAGAGATTATTAAGATACCCTTTTTCAAGTTATACAACATACATGAAAACCAATATCAACTCTTTTGGACCAGATCAGAGATCCAATACACCTACCATAGAAAATGCTAGTGGATTAGCCCACTTTTACAAAGAGAGTACCTTCAAAACTCCAAAAAACCATCTAAAACCTTTGGGAAGCAATTAAAATTCCCAAAAACCACTAAATCCACCATTATTTTCTAGAGATGACTCTTCCAACATGGCAAACTATAAAACCCTTGATTCTAGGCCCTCAAAGGGAGGGTTTATTGCAAATCATACCTGCAGGCCTCACTAGACCTTGCCACCTATTCAAAAACTCTTAATTATTTCTGCAAAAGCTTAAAAATTCATTACATAGGTCACTCCTTCCGCAAAACTCATAAACCACCCTTTAGTTACTCACTTTCATAAGGAAAATCACTCAAATTCAACCTAGGGCAACACCCAAAATCCACATACACACTCTATTAGACCTCCACAGCATTTGAAAACCTATATTACATCAAATGGGGTCATTCCACCGAGTTACACTAGCTACAGTAGGTGGAATTCCCTAAAAACTCATTTTTTTACTCTCAAACCACCAACTTGCACCAAAACAAAGCAATTTCAGAAAAATAGAGATATCTCACACCTAACTTAATGATTTTCAATCAAACCTAAAGCATTTGAAAGTATAATAAATTCCCTATCATTCCAGGCCAACCTTCAACCAAAATATGAAGTTGTACTGACTGTTCCAGCCAAACAAAAAACAAAAATGCAAGGAAACCATGTAAACTCAATACAAAACTAAAATTTTTCATTCAAAATATTCAAAATATGTCTTTACAATGATGGAATCAAATATTTATATAGCTTCATAACCTCCTCCAATTCCTATAACCACCTAACCACCTTTCTTTAGAAGGCTTTTAACCCTTTACATTGCTAATTATGCATTGTTTACTAATGATAACTCAAGATTTTCAACTTTGACTGCCAAAGTTCCTTCTAAAGACTCAAACCTACATTAAATGGCTCATGTGAACCTTATTAAAACATGAATGGTCTCATGGACCTCATTTAACACAAAAATGACTCATTCTACCACTAACTCCTAGACCAACCCTCATATAGTGCATTTTGCTATTACATGTTTTAGGTGCTCCTGCACCAGCCACTTGGAAATCTAAGACCTAAGAAATATTTCTTCTAATAGCTTCCTTGGATTTAAAGACATAGAAATTAGAATTTTGTGCATTTATCTTTTACCCTGACAGTAAAAAGTATAAGTCTAATATCCATTTTATTTTTTTTGTCTCTGCAAGATTTACTTTCCCATACTATAAAGTGTCATCTACAAAGAGGATATGCGTAAATGAAATATCTGACTATGGAATGTGTATACCTTTCCATATACCCTAAAAATTCCTCTCTTTTATTATCCTACTCAATGACTTTTCCATAATTATGAAGAGATATGGGGACAATGGATCTTCTTGCCTTACTCCCTGTGTGGCGCTGAAAAAACCTAAAGGTTTCCCATTAATTATAACTAAAAATTTAACTCCTAATAGACAAGACAATATCCATTTGCACCATTTGCTACAAAAACCAAATTTTTCTAGTACTTTCATAAAAAAATGCAATCAACCCTATCATACACTTTCATCATATCAAGTTTCATAATGAAATATGATAGATGATTAGTGTTGATGGTATGAAGCACTTCATGTGCAAGCAAATCCCCCTCAGTTGTTTCTCTACTTGGAACAAAGGTCCCTTGTTCTTGCAAAATCACTTTAGGAATGAGATGGTGCAACCTTAAATATATTGCCTTTGTGAAAATCTTATATATTGTATTACATAATGAGATGGGCCTAAACTCTGCAAAAGTATTTGGTTCCTTTGTTTTTGGAAAAAATGCAATATTTGTGACATTAAAATGAGACAAAATTGTTCCATTTTTACATGACTCTTTCAAGGCTAATAGCAGATCAAATCCCAACACATCCCAACACATTTGAAAGAAAAGGATTGTAAAGCCATCTGACCCTGGGGCATTATCTGGAGAAAGTGTAAAGACTACCAGCCTCACTTCCTCTAAGGTGAAAGGTTTCATCAATCCCTTGTTTTCTTCATGGGAAATAATGTTTGGTATTGCTCCCAATAACATCTGCTCATCTTTACTTGCCTTAGTTAGCCCCTTCCCTTGTGGAGCTAAAAGATTTGAAAAATATTTAACCCCTTCCTCTTGAATCTCTTTTGCATTTGTAATTTGATTCCCTATTACAACATCTTGTATTGAGAACACTATTTGTGTAGCTCTTTTGAATTATGTCGATGGATGAAAATATTTTGTGTTACGGTCCCCTTCCTTAAACCATAATTCCCTAGATTTTTGACACTAATAAATTTCTTCTCTTTACATAACTCCTCCCACAATTTTTTTAGCTTTTTCTATTTTTCATATGTAGCTGAGTTCAAACCATGTTGAATTATGTGTTCATGTACCTCTGCTAACTCCTTTTCTACCTCCTCTTTTTGCACAAAATAATACTTAAAAACTTGAACATTTCATTATTTTATCTGACTTTTAACATACTACAATTTTTTGAAAAACTGAAACATTTTTGTGCCTTTCTGGAATGGTGCACTCACCCACCACTACCGAAGAAGAGGAAGAAAGTGTGAGTGCCTAAACCACATTTTCTCAAACTTAAATGAAGGCTTGTGCTCCACCTTTGAGCTTAAACCAGATATATCTAATGAAATTGCATAATGGTCCAAACCTACAAAAGGCAGTATCTTTGAGACCAAACTACATGATGCTAAAACCTAGTTTTGTGAAACTAAAAACCTATCAAAGCACTCTGCAATTTGTAAAAAATATTTCCTCTTCTTTTTCCATGTAAATTTACCCCTCATAGGCAATATATCTCTCAAAGCATTGTCTAAAATGAATAGGCTGAAATCTTCCATTGTTTTATGGGGTGGGCATATACCTCAATGTTTCTCTTGTAAAGACACAATTGCATAGAAATCTCCTGCCATAATAACTTTCTCATGTCCAAGTCCTTGTATGATGTTTGTCAATGCATCCCATAATCTCTTATTATCATGCATAACTATTGGGCCATAAGCATTTAAAAATTTGAAACTAATATCAAAATAAACCACATTCATTAGTTGCCAATTACTATCCCTATTAATTGCTTCAATAGACATTGTTCTTGGGTTTCATAAAGCCACTAAGCCACTTGATGCACCTTGAGCTGGTACATGGAATGAATTCCATTTTCCCCACTTCCTAATTGATGCCTCATAAAAAAATATATTTTCCCCATAAACATCTAGTTGATGTTTGATTTGAGCCCACTTGTCAGAGGCATTAATGCCTCCAACATTCCAAAATACCACTCTCATTGTGTTCGAGGAGAGAAACATTCTCTCCTCAGTCTCTTACTCACTGGTAAACTCCCATCCAAAGTAGTCTGCACTTCTACATAAGTCTCTTCCTTTAATTTAGTAATCTTAGAATTTCTTCCCCTTTTCCCTACAAACTTTTTGATTGACATCTGAGAAGTTGGGGTCTATGATAATGATGGAGTTTGTGAATAATCAAACTTAGGTAGTACTTATGCATCAATCTCCATGGTGTATTCCTTAGGTAGTTCTTGAACAACATGCACTTGTGGTTTTTCTTCCTGCAAGGGTACTAATTCCCCTTCTTCATTTAATATATTTTCTGCTATTTCATCAAATAAGTCAAACCCTATTGAATAAAGAAGCTTCTCAACAAGCTCTTCCAACTTATCTGGACAATTCCCCCATTTTAGATCTATTGCATTACAGTCCCCAATAGTTGCAAAATTTGAAAAGTGGCCATTTTGAACATCTGATATTTCATTGTTCAATAACTCTTGTTGAGAATCAAACCCAGTTTGTAGTGGAGGCAAGCAACAAGATCCTCTTTTCATATGCTTTAGAGAAATGTGAAAAGGCTCTCTACTAAACATCAGTTGGAAAGCAAAATCATTTATCTGGTTTAAAGTGATTGATGAAAATGTTCAGATGTTTATATTACCACTTGAAATATTGAACTAACTATTATGTTTACCTTTTCCAACTGGCATTATAGGTAGATTAATAGATGAATCTTTATCTACTATGAAAAAATTAGAACCATTTCCATTGCAAACACATAAATCCTTAATTTTTCCTTTCTTTCCTTGAGACTCCTTAACAACTATTTTAGCCTCAGTTGAAATGGCTACTATAGAAACATTATCAATAAAAACCTCGACACCCTTCATTTTCACTAGCACATATGATGAAACAAGTGGAGCTATTCACTGTTTCAATCCTTGTAAATTAGGGTAGACTGCTTTTGTATGCTCCATTGAATGGCATTAAGCACATACATTTTGAGGATTTTCTATGACAATTTTTTGAATCTACTTACCAAACTTAGAATTTATATGTATCTATTTTGGAAAAAAATTTGTGGCATCCAACAATATGCAAACCCTTACAGGATTTGATGGATTTCTAAAGAACTCCATGTCACGTTTTAGAAAAATCCCTACATGGTTTTCCACAATTTCGATTATCTTGAGTATATTCCAAAGCTAGAGAATGCAACTATACCCAAGATGGACCAAACCTAGCTTCAAACTGTTGTGACTTAAAATTTAGTATCCATGGTTCCATGCACAAACTAGAGCCTTCGAAAACCCAAGAATTTACTTTGTAAATAGTGAAAAATAAGAAAAATGGAAGATGCTTTATGGCCTAGGTCATAGAACACCACACTTCTCCAAATGTCACTCAATTATGTCCTAGGAGTCCCAATTGGATTGACTATCAACCTCACAAGGTGAGTCAATTCTCAACAAGGAAGACCTAGGAAGGGGTTCTTTAAGCTTTGAGGGGTTCACCACCAAGCAAATGCTTGGAAAAGACAAATAAGAATTCAACCTACAAGACCTAATAATGCAAGCTAAATGATGAAATAATGCAACATCAAGTTAGGATATGTGTACCCAGGAAGTCTAGAAATGTGAAGAGGATACCAGAAATGTAAAGAAGCTGTCAAAATGTGCTATGGAGGGAAAAGTATCCCTTACTGTTGTCTTAGTCCCAATGCTATTTTTTGAGGAAAATACAAAATCTTCAGATGCTAGAACCAGATTTGGAAAAAATTATTAAAAATACCCCCAGGAGGACTAAGACACCCCGCGTAGCGACTTAGTCCCATTAGGAATTTCAGGAGTCTCTAAATGTGATCCTGAGACTTGATGTTTGCACTTCCTTCTTCTTTGATCTTAAGTTCTGAAACTTTCAGATTTGGCCTGTAGGTGAGTTTTCATGGAGATGACAACTTTGCAATGCAACTTTACAACTTTTTACTTCAAATTATCTTCAATTCTTCAACCTAAATCTACAATCACAAACATGCAAGAGGAGAAAAACTTGTTGATTGTTAGTTAATGGGGGTTTTCCTTGTTCAAACCCCTTGTTGGTAATTAAAACTTGAAATGAAATAGAATAATGAAGGGAAATGATGAATGAACAACATGCAACGCTAAAACTCACCAAACCCTTGTAATAAGGTGTCACAAATATGATTGAAATGGCTACAATGGATGTGGTTCTTGACTCTTGCTTGAAGGATGTAGATCTTTCATAAAACACTTTCTTGAATCATAAACCCTACATCACAAATGTTAGCACAATAACAAACATGATGCAACAATATCCTTGATATGATAGCAAAAACCAGTATGGGTAATTTCCAAGTAGAAGAATTTATGGAAAGGATACAATAACCTAACATGACTCAGTAGTCACAAAAAAATCATTGCAAATGGATTGCACATGGTTGTGGCTTTTTCACAAGCCATGGAAGCCCCTGAGTTAGTTTTAGAATGCATACAATTTTATGACCCTTGGACAAAAGGGAAGTGTTGAAAGAGGGAAGAGTATATGCTGATGTAACCCCAAAAGGCATTGCATTGACATTTTGGATTCCTATTTCCCTAAAGATGAGTCTATTGGAAATGACGGAATCTACAAAGGCATATGCAAATATAGAATAAAATGCCAAAAGGATAATGCTGACAACATGGTTTAAGGAAAAAGAAAAACCAAAACTAATATCTCAAATTCCCAAGACTATTCTTAGGTCTCATTTCACTATAGATATATATGACATTATCATGTTATTAAATAGAATAGTTGAGAATAGAGATGCCAACAAGTTCAACTCATGGATGTATGAAATTATTAGGCATGTAAAGGATGGTACAACCAAAATATACTAGTCTAAGGCCATCAATGATTATCTCTATGAAAATATGTGAATCTTTTAGGCACCGGGTGTATTTTACATGTATTTCTATGTTATATATTCATGTACAATAAAGGAAAACATCTAGGGTTTTAATAAAGTTGGAAACCTTGGGGTTAATCCTAAGTGGAGATTGGTTTACCAACATTACCCTCAAATAACAACTAAAGAATAATTTAGAAGTTACAAGAGGGTTAGTGATGCATTTTTAATGAGAGAAATTCAAACCATGGAAGGTGAGAAGGCCAAAATATTATTTGTATATGCACAAGAAATCATCAAAATCCATGGATTTTGGTATATCTAGCTTCTAAAGTTCACCTACATAAGGATCGAGGGGTTTTCATGTCTCTAGTACATGTTACCTAAATAAGACAGAAAAAATAGTATTGCTAGATTTTTTAAGAAAATTAATGGAACCCCATAATGCATTTTTACAAGCTCATGACATGAAGGTGTAAATTAGATTTCCTATCCTTGTGGGAAACTACAAATGTAGCACAACCTGAAATGACAAGTTAGTAGAGAATGAATTGTTGATGTATAGGCTACAGGAGTTTAGGTTACATAGACCTAATTATGATCCATCCAAAATGCTTGTCAAGTAAATGGGTAGGAAGTTTCCTCTTGTACCCCATTTGGAGGATTACTAGAATGGTTGTGTTGATAAGCATGAAGTGAGGAAAAGAGATCATCAAAGGCTAACATTGAATCAAATATTGACAATGGGAACACATGATGTTCCAACATATTTGATAGAAGATGATGAAAAATGTACTAAACCCAAAATACAATATGGAAATGGTTTTTGACCAACCTATTCAGGATCCTAACTAGAAGGAGCCTAAAGTTATATCACTAGATTAAATAACCAAGATGGTTATTGAACTCAGTCAAATCTAGATTGCTAGGAATATCTAGAAAATGAGAACTAAAGGAATAGAAATCACATACCCATAGGCATGAAAGAGAAAATAAAAAATAATAGATGACATTAGTTATGATAATTGTTTAAGATAGAAAAGAAAAATTATAGAAGCTATGGCTCTAGAAGATAAACAAAAATAATATTACTCAAATCCCAAGTAGGGGAGTTTCAATGGCATCATAGCTTGAGGATCCTAGTAGGGAAGTTTGATTAGTGCCCATAAATTTTTTGAACAGAGCAATAGGAACATCATCATCAACTGTGCTACCATAGGCTGAATATCTCAACCCACAAATAGGAGAAAGGAAAAAATAATATGCTCAAACAAAAAGGGTCAACATCACAACCAATTACGTCCATGTTTTCATCTCCACCATTAGTGGGAACATCTGTAGTAATACATGATATGAGGAAAACATACTCACTTCTAATGAAAAGTACATCATGACAATGGACCAGATCATGAAAGAATAGGAAATACTAGACCAAATTATTAAATAAATGTCATGACAACAAAAGTTGGATATAATGGTGAAACAAACATCAACCACTAAAGAAGAGCATGGGAGAGATGTTCTAAGGAATGTTACTAAATAACTAGAGGCATTCATAGAACAAAATCAAAGGGAAGGTAATCCCAGAGAGGAGGAAGTAAAGGTAGAAAAAGTAATAGAAGTAACACCTTCAATGCAGTAAGAGGAAATAGCTAAGGAAGTACAATCTATCCTACTCCTCATGAGAAAGAAGAAGAGGGAGTATAGATTGAAGAACATGCATAGGTCAAAATAATTAGGAAATAATCCAATAATATAGAGAATTTTGATAACACATGGAAGAGAAAATGCTAGAGTCTCAAGAAAAGGAGATCTAAAGAGGAAGTCAGCTAGAAGGATCCACTAAGGTTGATATCAAGAAGCCTAAAGAGCTAGAAGGAATTAATGTATTGGAACAACCTAAAGAATTTATAGAAGAGGGTAGAACCCAATAAGAAGGTGGGGATTAGTTAGGATAAGAAAATAAAGAATCTCTCAAACCAAGGGAAAGTGATAAAAGTTCCTTTGGTCAAGAAAGAAATGAAGGTCAAGAATACAAACAAATATTTTTTGAACATAGAGACCAAACATCTAGGGAAAGAACTAAGGAAGTATATGCAATAGAGGATATTCTTGATTGGTTGGTTAGGTAATTGTAGTCACCAATGCAAATTTAGTTAGTGCCACCTGACTTCAAAAGCATGATGCAAGAATTGGAAACACCAAAGCCTAAAACTAAAGCTAGGGTAAAAAATGCTATCAAAAGAAGTGCAAATGGTGGTAAAACTATACAAGTTGGTACTCCTGTAAGGGAAAGAGATAAACATGAAGTTACACCTAACAACTATAGGATATTAATAATCTACATACGCCAAACTTCGAGAGAAGAGGACATTGAGGAATTAAGAGTGAATTTAGAAACAACTACTACACGGATGAGAAAGGAAAAATAGAAGGAACTAAAAGAATGCTTTTCTCAAATGTAAATTTTTTGAGAGTGGTAAAACAACCAAGCCAATCATTAGTAGAATTTCCCCAAGAACCAATTATAATGTTTAAGGAATAGATGAATGCAATTGAGAACCTAAAGTACAAAGCAAATGTATTTTATGATTTGGTAGGGAACATCATGAAACAGGGTGAGGAAGCAATTAGAGAATCCATAGGAATGTATAAGTAAGCTAATAGATAATTGTAAAGATCATCTAGAGAAAAATGATATGGAGTTGCAATATGTAATAGCATCCAAAATATGGACACAAAGCAACTGTTAGAAGAACAGGTTTTTATGGAACAAGATGTTCTCAAATTAAAGACTTGGAGGTTATAGTTGGCTTGGGAAAATATTCTTTGATACAATGTGTGGATGGAATGGAAAAGATAATGAAGAAATCCTAAGGGATGATGGACAAGGACCTAAAGCTCATGGAAACACTTAAACAACAAATGTATAATGTTGATGACTTGGGATAGGATGATACTAAAGTAAAAGACTTCAATAGTATGTTGGATAAGATAATTAATGACCTTATCCAATTGGTAAGCCAAGAAGCCATGGAAGAAATGATCAAAGCCAACAACCATATCATGAGATATGAGATAGATATAATGCAAATAATGATGTAATAAAGATAGTGATTGAGGGGTATGTTTGAGAAGAGTTATGGTGGAAGCTCATACAAAAGGTTCCCAAAGAAGATATAAATAAGGTACTTTAGATTTTAGTGTATACAAGCTTAGGAAAGGAGGCCATGTACTTGTCGAAGAAGTAAATGAAAGTGAGTAAAAGAGGATGCAAATGTTTGGCTTGGTGCAAGAATAAAATATTTTTCCTAACTTTTCGTTGAGGGTATTTTTCCTAATAAAGAAGCTTTTACATGCTAGAAGTTGGGAATTTTGAAAAGAAAGGACAATATTTCTTTTTCCACACCATTTTGAAGATCAAAGGGAACCCAAATTTTCTATTTACCTGAGTTCTTCATAAATTGGGATGTCATTAAAGGGAGTCAAAGTGTAACTTCAACTTTATCTTTAGGAACCATGGACAAATATCTTCCATGTGCTACAATTTCCCTAGTGCCACGTGTCATGTACCAATTTGTTTTGTTACTTTTCCAACCATTTTATTTGTAACTAACTCTTGCCTTGTGTTCTATAAAAGACATTGAGTGTTTCACTTTTAAAGGATCAAAATTTGTTGAGACAATAGAGCATAGAATGGAACTTCACCAATTTATTTTTTATCTCATATTTTCTATTCAATTCTAGACTAAAGACTTGTACGTACTATTAGATTTTATAATACTTGAGCTAATCAAGGTCATATACAATCGTATATCATGCATGACTATTTACTGCTCATGTTACTAATATAATCAATTTGTTGCACCATTTTTGGGTGCATTTTGAACTTAATTTAGTGGCAAACGATGCTCTTTCTCTAAACTCTTGCACTATTTTATATGAACTTGTGAAGCAATTTGGTGTATTATGAGATAGTTAATACTTTGTTCTATGAATTTATTATTGTATATGTGTGTAATAACTGGAATCCCTTTTAATTTCTTGATCTTATTTCTCTTAATATTGATTTTTGTACTGCTTTCCATTAAATTATTTGAATTAGTGATAGTTTGGAGGTGATCCATGTTTTATTTGTTAAGATCATTACATCACTAAATTGCCTAAGTTGAAGAGATCTGTGAAAGCTAGCAGACACATTATGTTTCACATCAATTGCACAATAAACCTTAAGCAAACTTAATACTTCAAGACCTAACATTCCTAAGCCTTGGGATAACCAAAATTCCTTAACCCAAAAACTTGATAGTTCTTTCAAGATAGATAGGTTCTGTTGTTTGAATAGCAAAAATTTCTCTACATATTATTATGTGTATAACAACCAGATCAAGAGAATTGGTACTAGAAGTAGGGCCTCTTGTTTTTGTCTTAGGATAAACTGGATCATCTAAGAAATGTTACTAGTTCTAGTTCTAGTGATCGCCAAGTGGAATTAGTAGAACTAAATAGTCGTAGAAAAAATCAGAGACGGAGATCAAACTCTGTAGTTGTTGCTCCTAGAAATCAAATACCATTCACACCACCTCTTTTAGTAATGGGTTTCTTTAATGTAGAGTCTCCAATACAATTTTCGCAATACCACAATCTTCCAAAGAATCATGAAAAGTTATGTCCATAAGTATTATTTTTACAAAGATGTCAAATATCATTAAGTATATTCAAAGACACTTATTTTAGAGCCAAAGTTCAGCACGAAGATGTCATTTGCAAGTTGTTTCCTTACACCTTAGGCAATGAATTTTACTAGTGGTACATTAATTTACCTCGTAATTCTATCAGATCATGGCAAAACATGGAGGATCAGTTTCTCGCTAGATTTAGATCACCTGTAGATCCTGACTTTATCATCAATTCACTTAGATCAAACAAGCTGAAGGAAAACTAATAATAAACTTCAATGATAGATTTGAAAGGGGATACTCTAGATTGCAAAATCCTTTTCTCGTACATGAATTAGTTGCCATTGCAATTTATTATGCCGCTTTAGATCCTTTAATTGCAATGTTTGTGAAAAGAAAATGGTTCCACCTACAACTCTACTCGAAGAATATGCCGAAGTGATGAGTGTTAATTATAAGATGAAACAAATTGGACATGGACCACACTTAGGTATAGGAAGCTCAATAAACAATAACCAAATGCAAAGAACAAATGGAGCTCCTTCACATTGTTCCACATTATTGTAAGTGTTTCTTTGATATGTATTTCATGTTCTTTATATTATGATTCATAACTCGAGTAAAATATAATTACCAATAGTGTAAAAGTAAATTGATATTATAACAAAGATTCTTTATATTATTGGATATATCTTAAATAATTTTTTTTAATTATAATTTTGATTTTTGAATATTATTTCTAACTTTTAGATTTGTATTGATAAGGTTCATTTATGTTTATCTTTTTAATAATTTAAATAAAATTTTACTGTTCACCCTTCCTATTAATATTTTTCCTTATGTTTTCCTTTCCAAATCAGATTTAATATGTATGGTTCATAAACTAAGTAAAATCCCACTGGAAACCAAATCTAAAATAGAATGTAGCCTTGGAGGAAAGAATCGCTTGAATACAGAAGGATGTAGCTGCTATGCAAATACAGAATGTTTAATATGTTCATCTAAAAGTAGTGTATATTTCTCGATGTCTGGAATTTCTCTGACATGTTAACAATGCCTGCTTATCTATCTTGTAATTCTTGCTGATAATATTTATAATGTTTTGTCCCTTTGCTGGTATAAGTATGGAGAGAACGATTCAGACATACAAAGATATCAATGCTGAGAATATGCATCAAGATAGAGTCCTTGCACACCCCAACAATCAAGTAAATCTTTTAATATCTCAATATCCTACCAAAATAGATTTCTGGGCAATATTTGGGAAGAAATTTGTTTTAGTTGAATTGTGTTGAAACTAACCATGTAAAATCCTCAGAATGTGGAGTGTTTGCAAGAAGAGGCCACCAAACTTAGGCAACAAAGGGACAATCTTATCATTTCCATCAGGTTTTGCTTCTACATTTAGCTTGAAATACACTTTTGTGCATTGCTATATGATTGTATTTAACATTTTCAGTCAGGAAGTTACTATAATGTTGCATTGTTCATGCTTCTCAAATTAACAAAGAATTAAATATGACAGGGAACTAATGGGAGAAACGCCTACATCATTAGGCATTAGGGATTTACAGAAGCTGGAAAGTAAGCTTGAGAAGAGCCTTCGGTATGTAAGATCAAAGAAGGTAGGTCAAGCAAGATGAAAAGTTTTCACCCTTCCTTTGATTCTCTCTTTATATCAATTAACTACAAGTTTCTTGCTTGTCACTATCAAGATATTAACGTCCAGTTTGTTGGTTTCTTTCCCATGTATTAACATGGAAGAAACAGACAGTAGTTCTATGTTTATTGACAAAAATAAATGAACCTGATTTCTGTTTCTCTAAACAGGAGGAAATGCTATTTGAGGAGATTGAGAATCTGCAAAGGAGGGTAGGATAACGCATTTGTCAAGATTGCAAACCAATCATTTCTTCTCCAAATATCAATACAATAGAACAGTTTACTCAATTCATTTCTAGTCTAAATTGTGTAGTCTGTCCTCATAGGTGGGGTATATATCTCATGATAAGCAATTTTCTTTGAGTAAGATATCATACTTCTGAACTATTATATTTCTTTATAGGTTTAATGCAAATTTCTTTTTCCTGGCCATACTAGTGTTCATGATAAATGACTTTGATTTTCTTCTCAGATAGAAGAAAACGAAGGCTGCACAAGTATAACAGAGCAGGAGTGTTCTCTAGATGACGTACGAAACATGCAAAAAGCAAGTTTGGAGAATTTTGCACAGGAGACGAATTCCAACACTGTTGTTATTCCAACTGATCTTCAACTTGGGTAAATATTTATACACATTTTCTTCTCTTTAAAGAGTTTGATTTCCTAATCAGACTGGCCTTGCCAGGTACATTAACGGTAAAAAATTTAAATGTTCTTACATTTAAGATTAATATCACAATATCTGTTTTAACTTACCAGCGTATAGTGCGCCCGTTCAAGCCAATGCCAATCTTAAACTCTATCCTGTAGCAGGTTTGTTGAAAGGGGGCATGGTGGGCGATGATTCTCATTCTACTCATTAATCATCAAATACTGAGTTGTAATATTTTATCACGACATATTTTCTTCTCCATGTTAGCCTATATTGAGAGAGAGAATTCTAAACAGCTTTAACACTATACCGAGATGAATAAAACCAAAAACATAGATAAACAATTTCATGAACTCATCAATTGCTCAGAATTGGAAAAACTATAATTAGAAACTGTTTTATTCTTCTGCTCATAAACGAATTACAAAGCTGGTAAGAAAAACTGAAAATTAAACTATGTTCTCCTACACTCTGTTTATAAAGAAATACAAAAAAAACCCGAAAACAGCAGATAAGATCGCGAGAATTGATCACGCATATCTTTAATCTGCCCTTGAATGATCAGTAGGGGTGAGTCCCAAATGATTTCTCAAAGCAACAAAATTGGTTGTAGGAAAAGTTTTGGTAAAGATATCAGCAACTTGCTCAGATGTAGTGCAAAACTGCAATTCCACTATCCCATCTTGAACCAAGTCACGTATGAAATGATGTCTGATCTCAATATGCTTCAATCGAGCATGAAACACAGGATTTTTGGTCATTGCAATGGTACTATTGTTATCACGGTAAAATAGTCATCGGGTTTTCCTGAACTAAATGTAGATCTTCTAAAATCCTTCGAATCCATATGGCTTGACAACTGGCTGCTACTACTACAATATACTTTGCTTCTGCGGAAGAAAGAGCCACAGTTGCCTATTTTTTACTACTCCAAGATATAACTCTAAAACCAAATGAGAAAACATAACTAGATGTTATTTTCAATCATCCACTGAACCAGTCCAATCAGAATCCATGTAACCAGCTAGCTCAAATTTATCAATGGGAGAATAATGAATGCCAAAATTTGTGTACCACTCACATATCTTAATATTCTTTTTGTAGCATATCAATGAGACTCATGTGGATCGTGCATGAACCAAAAGATGAGGCTCACAAAATACATAATATCAAGTCTAGTTGTAGTGAGGTACATGAGGCTCCCAACCAAACTTTTATACAATATAGCATCCACTTTGGAACTTGCATATTCCTTGGTTAATTTCTCACCAAGGACTATAGGGGTTACAACTGCAGTGCAAGGCTATCATTCTAAACCGCTTCAATAAATAAACTACGTACTTGGTTTGAGAAATAAATATACCTTCAAATTGTTGTTGCACCTCCACTCCAAGAAAATAATGCACGAGTCCCAGATCTGACATTTCAAATTACTATTTTATTTCTTCTTGAAATTTCTCTATGAGCGTTGGACTATTACCTATATAAAGGAGATCATCAACATAAAGGTAAACAATGAAAATATCATTACCAAGATGTTGGATATAGAGGGTTGGCTCGGAGGGACTTTGGATGAATCCTTTCTTCAAGAAATAATTGTTAATCCTTGCATACCAGGCACAAGGAGCTTGCTTCAAACCATAGAGAGCTTTATTCAACTTGTAAACCAAATGTTTATTGCCTAGAGTTTCATATCCCATAGGTTATTTCACATATACTTCCTCATCAATATAACCATTTAGGAAGGTTGATTTTATAGCCATCCGATAGATTAGCCACTTGTATTGTGTGGAAGTAGCTAATATAATCTTGATTATATCAAATCGTGCAATTGGGGCAAAAGTTTTTGAATAATATACTCCATGCATTTGTGTAAATCCCTTGGCAACTAATATTGTCATGTGTCTTTTCACAAAGCCATGAGTATGGTATTTCACCTTATAAATCCATTTGACACCAATCACCTATTTGTCTTTAGGAAGTTGCACTAATTCCCATGTACTAAATATTTTTATCAATTGCATGCATCTCTTCATTCATAACATCAATCCATATTTTTTCTGTCATGACTTCTTCATACACAGAAGGTTCAACTTGAATTGTACTAAAAAAATAAAAATTGACAATTGGATTCACATTAGAACTCATTTGATAAATTTCATTTAAACTTCATTCCTTTCTTTAAGAGCTTGAACTGGACAATGGACTTGAACTATCACTTGAAAGGAACTTGGTAAACTTGGGCTTGAACTTCCACTTGAGCTTATGGTGAGAGGTAAAACTTGATCATCTTCAATGCTCATGATTACTGGTATAGCTTGTTGAATTCATTTTTCCATTGCCATATTCCCCTTCATTAAAATCACATATTGACTAACAATCCATTGCCTTGTGTAAGAATTATAGAATCTATAACCTTTAGTTGCATTTGAATATCTCATGGAGATACAAAGTTGGGATTTTGCATCCAACTTCTTCTGTTTCTAAACTAAAACATGAACATATGCGAGACAACCAAATACTCAAAGATGAGCCACTGAAGGCTTATGACAACTCCAGGCTTCCTTCATCGCAACTTCTTCTCCCGAATAACAATTTAGAATAATTTTAGACTATAACATAGTTGACGCCATTTCCATAATGGTATAGTTCTTCCTTTATGCAATACCATTTTTTTGAGGAGTATTTAAGTTGTATTAAGCTATCTCTTGATGCCATGAGTGTTACAAAAATTAGAAAACTCTTTGTAAGTGAATTCCCCCCTCTATCTATTCTAAGTATTTTGAAATAATAACCACTTTTTTTTTTTTTTGTCATAACCTTAAAGTGCTTGAATCATTCAAATGCGTCAGATTTATGCTTAACAAAATAAACCCATGTGTGGCAAGAGAAATCATCAATAAAAGTCAAAAAATAAATATTGTTACCCAAAGATTCCTCTTGCACGTTACCACAAATGTTAGAATGCACAAGCTCTAAAGGATATTTTTCCCTCCATAATTTGTTAACTGAAAAACTGTCTCGATATTGCTTGCCAAGTGCACACCTTGAACAAACTTCTTTTTCTTGAACTGCAGGAAGTCCTCTCACCATCTTCTTCTTATGAAGAAAAATTAATCCTTGAAAACTCAAATGACCATGATGTTGATGCCATAACCATGAATCGTCTATGGTTGCCTTAAGGGTATGCATCTTTGTAGAAACTAATGCGAGAGGAAATAATCTATTCATCATTTAATTTGCATTGGATATGTCAATTTCCCCTCATATAGCTGGTATGAAAAATTCAAAGGATGTATGAGAGGCTCTACAAACTACACACCAAGGATCTAACAAAGTAAAATTGGTAAGACTTCAAACCTTTTGAAGAGATTTTGAAAATTTAAGGATCAAAGAAGCAAGTCTATTCAAAAAATTATTACTATGCCTGAAAGCATTGTGAAACATCTTAAAACTCAAGGAGAAAGTGTTCGAGAGAAAAAATTGTAATTTTATTTTTTGAGATCTCTTCTTCCAGAATTTGATCTAGTGGTCATCGTCATTGAATAAAGTAATGATCTAACCACATTTAAAGTTGTAGAGTTGATAGGTTCTTTACAATTTCATTAAGAGCATATGCAACATTCTACAGAGAACCTAGTGCAAGCCTTCCAATCTAATGTAAGAAAAATCTACAACCCCTTCTTCTCATTCAAATAAATCTCAAGTTGAGTCTTCTTCTAATAATAGAGGGTGAGGTAGAGGAAGAGGAAGAGAAAGAAGTTCTATGGATCGTATAAGCATATAGTGTAGATATTGTGAAAAATTATGAATTTAAATGTAAAAAGAAAAAATCTGATTTAAATAAGTCAAGAGCCAACTATACTGAAGAGCCTTTTTAAGATGCAAAATACTCCACATTATTCACATGCAATTTGGCAAAATAAAATCAAAAGGATGTGTGGTTCTTTGATAACAGTTGCTGAAATGATATGATGGGTGAATCTGATCTATTTGTCAAATTAGATGAATCTGCGAGAAATCAAGTAAAATTTGGTGATGATAAAGAGGTTGATGTAATGGGAATAGGTTCCCTTGTAGTGAGAAATAAGAAATGAGAAACTACTTTTATTCATAACACTTTGCACGTGCCAAAATTATAGAATAATCTTTTAAGAATTGGAAAGCAATTAGTTTCAAACACAACTTTATAATTTTTTGCTACAAGGTACCCAATACTTAAAATATTATGCTGTTGTTTTGGCACATGCAAAGTGTCATGAATAAAAGTAGTTTCTCCTTACTTATTTTCTACTGTAAGGGTACCTTTTCCCATTACATCAACCTCATTATTATCACCAAATTTTACTTTACTTCTTACAGATTCATCTAATTTGACAAAGAGATCAAATTTACCTGTCATATGATTTGAGAAACCACTATCCAAGAACCACACATCCTTTTAAGGTTCTTTTTCTGAATTACATGTGAAGAATGTGGATTGTTTTACATCTTCAAAAGACTCTCCAGTATAGTTGGCTCTTAACTTATTTAAATTAGATTTTTCCTTTCTACATTTAGATTCATAGTGTCCATGCTTTTCACAATATCTACATTGGATGCTTCTACGATCCATAGAGTTTCTTCCTCTTCTTCTATGTCATCCTTTGTTATTAGAAGAAGACTCAACTTGAGATTTATTCGAATGAGAAGAAGGGGTTGTAGATTTTTCTTCAATTCTTATAGTAAACTGGAAGGTTTGGACTAGATTCTCTGTAGAATGCTGCATATGCTTCTCATGAGATTGCAAATAACCTATAAACTCTGGAACTTTGAATGTGGTTAGACCTTTACTTTCTTCAATGGTTATGATCACTGGATCAAATTTTGGAAGAAGAGATCTCAAAAGAATTTCTACATTTTTTTGCTCTGTGACACTTTCCCCTCGAGTTTTAAGATGATTCACAATGCTTTGAGTCCTAGTATTAAATTCTCGAATAGACTCAGATTTTTTTATCCTTCAATTTTAAAATTTTCTTTAAAAGGTTTGAAGTCTTACCAATCTTATTCTGTGAGATCCTTGGTATGCAGTTTGTAGAACCTTCCATGCATCCTTTGACTTTGTCATACCAGCTATATGGGGGAAAATTGACATATCCAATGCAGATTGAATGATGAATAAAGGTTGATTGTCCTTCTTCCTATCTTCTTTCAATTGAGTTCGTTGATTTATCGTTAAGGCATTCAAAGCATTCTGATCTATTGTTTCTGTGTATCCCACTTCTACTAATTACCAAAGATCTTGGGATAATAGTAAGGTCTTCATCTTTATACTCCAATATTCATAGTTGTCTCTAATAAACAGTGGAAGCTAGAATAGAAAATTTCTGTCATTTACCATTCTGATAATTCTTGGAGAGAACTGTTATCCTGCTGCCTGCACCAAAAAAATACTTCTGCAACCTACTCTGATTACCAATTGACAGATAGAATTTTAAACAGCTTTAACACTATACCGAGATGAAAAAACCAAAAACATGATAAACAATTTCATAAACCCATCCATTGCTCAGAATTGAAAAAACTATAATTAGAGACTTTTATTTTTCTGCTCATAAATAAATTACAAAGCTGATAAACAAAACAGAAAATTAAACTCTGTTCTCCTACACTGTGAATACAACAGTGTTTATAAAAGAAATACAAAAGATTAAAAAAACTGCTGCTTTAGTATGCAAGCTGCTGCTTTATTAAAAAAACAGAAAAAACAGAAAACAGAAAACAACAGATAAGACCGTGAGAATTGATCATGCATATCTTCATATATTGGGTTTGGGGTGGCAGTGGAGATGATTGAATTTGTTTTAATCTCTTGTTCTCTTTCTCAACATCAAGCTAGTTAATCTCTATAGCATGGTTGGCCTATTTTCGTGTGGAAATTACTTGTTTACTTTCCTTCTTTCTCCTTCACTATATGAAAATTTCTGATAGCTAACTCTTAGTGTTCTCAATTAAAAAATGCAGATGCAGACAAACCTGACATACTTTGACAGAAAATGTAATGCCTTGATTCACCAGGGCCCTTGCCACCCACGGAAACCTGAAGGCAAAGGAGGACATTTTCCTTGGCTTTTAATTTAAGTTACAACAATTCTGTATAAAGTTAGACATTGTTTACATGTTAATAAATATATAAATATCTAAAGTTTTCTTATTTGTATAAATATGCTCAGAATTTATCTCGATATTTAGGGTTTTCATTCAGGTCATTTCAATGCCAATTTTCGAAACAAATCACCTCGTTTAACAGTTTGATAAAACCCACAAATTTTCTAAGCTACAGTAACACACTGAAAAATTATCTTAATGTTAATGTCATTTCTAAGGTCGTTGCAAAGTCAACCTTTACATAAATCAACAAGTTCAATGTTTTCTGCTAGCCACACAGAAAACCACAGCTGGGTGGTATAATGAGTTTAGATTATCTGTGGTTCATAGCTGAATTTCTTTTAATGCTATTATCGTTCTAACTTTTGTCTCTACCTAAATTTGGAGGGAGAGTTCTATTCTTCTGGCCTTTATTAATAAAATTCTTGAAAATCAATGTATATCAATTCATTTTCACCTTAATAAAATTGGTTCAGTTCTACAATTTATGTGCTTGTTACTGAAGGCTTTGGCTACCTCTTAACTCATGCTATGTCTCAAAAACTTGGTTAAAGACATTTCTTTATCCAATTCTCCAATCATATTGTTTAATAGACACTTTATTGATAACTGCTTTCTTACATTGCTGGAGGAAGAAGACACAGTCATGCAGGAGACACAATTACGCATTGCCTAGACATTTTCTGTGAGGCCTTTGGATTGAACATTTAATGGTATAAACCCAATGCTACAAATGATCCTTCATAAACATTATTGGTTTGAGTCCTGTGGATGGTAGTAAATTGATTATAGACAAATGTTTAGGTCTCTTGGCATTCCATTCACCTTTCAAGCCTCTCCTTCTACTTTATGGAAAGTTGTCATTTCTAGAATTGAGAAAACACTCTTCTATTAGACTACTAACCCTCTTTTCCTAGCTGATGAATTTCAAGTGTTTTAAAATTGTAGTATTGTCACCTACCCTAAAGACGGGTGATTATCAATTTGATACCAAGCTCCTGAATTATGTGCCAAATGGATTGTTAGAGCCCTTGAAGGTAGGTGGGCTTGGAATACTTTTATTCAGCATTGCATTTCCTCTAACGTCCCGTATAGATGTCCAACCTAGAAAGGGCTTTGACTTCATTCCCTTCTCATCATGAAGGAAGTCATTCTAGAGTAGGGAAATTTTTTGAGCAAAAGCTTTTGGAAATCGTGGGAAGCCTGTAACATCCAACATTATAGTTTCTTACATGTTAGACTTGGCATAGGCTATAAGAAGTCAAATAAATGAATATTTCATTTGAATGGTAGAAACCATAGAAAAAGGCTAAAGTGTAGGGAATATATTGAATCTACCCGTCAAAATAAAATATTGAGAAGATGACAGTTTAATACTGAAGGAATAAGCATCATAGAAAGGGAAAGTAGGTTGTCAAAGAAGACTAACTTTTGCAGAATCCTTTAGAATTGGTATGGCTTCCAATGGCTGCCCTAAATTCTGAACGGACAATCATTTGTGTAATATTTGTGTATGGGTCAACATGTAGGTGCTAAAAATACTCATTTTATCTGGACATCATGATGGTTGTGGGATTAGATGTAATGGTGTGCAAGGTCGTCTAAAGAGCGTGAGAAAAAGAATGGCCATCTGTATCTTGTGTATTCTTAAGTCATATGTGGATATACGTTTAATCTATCAATCGCCATTGCCTTCCCTAATCACAAGCTATTAGCGCCTACTATTAATGCATTTATTGTTCTTTTTTTCCCCTAGGGATGTAATGAGAATTTCAAGATGGCTTAATTGAATCTTTTATCAAACTGTACATCCATGTAAGGAAGGAAGCAATCAATACTAATAGAAGAGGTAAGAGATTCTTCCCAGGGAATGAGAACTGTTAAAGTATCTCTTATATAAAAGAATATTTATTTATTTATTTATTTTTATCATTGAGAGCAGCTCGACGTGTCAAGTAATGTATCTTCCATATGATTGGTAGTACAACTTAATGTACGATGTTTGTCTATCGATAAAACACTTTATTAAACTTTTATTAGGTGTAGTAGTTTTTAATAGAAAAGTTAGCTATAGGTATATAGGTTTAAATTTATGAAAGCTAGCGATGGGCATATAGGTAGAAATTTTCCAAAATTTAAACCATTGACCTTAAAAATTGTGCAAGCCTAGACAAGGCATATGGTTTTTTTTTACAGTTCTTAAAAGAAATGTGTCCTTATATATTTAAAAAAAGTCATATGCCTTGTTTAGGCTTGCACAATTTTTAAGGGTCAATGCTTTAAATTTTTGAAAACTTCTATCTATATGCCCATTTATAAAGACTTTAACTTTTTTTATTTGAATATAAAATAGTCTTTATCTACTTGTTCTCAAATTTTAGCTAGGAAAAAGGACAAGGATGCCCATCAAAGAAAATTGGTAAGGATGTATATTATTTGTTATATTTATTCACAAAATTTAGGCATATAATTTAATAAAGAGTAATTTATTCATAAAATTTATGTTGAATGATTTAAAATTTTAATTATTTTTTAGATTTTATTTTTTGAATAGGTTAAATTTTTGTGTAGTATCCTAACTCTTCGTGTGAGGATATAGTTGGGATGTACTAATTTATTGAGATACATCTAGCTTCATGTTCTTCAATCATTTATAAAAAATACTATAGATAGCTATATATAGTCATTTATGTTGATGAAAGTCATATACACAATTTATATTATTAGTAATGTTTATAAAATCCATCTTAACACTTGCTAATGACTATTAACAATTGTATGGTATTTGAATGGCTTGAAAGTATGAATAACAAGAGTGTAACATGTACAAAATAAATAAGATAATTCAAAGGAAGGACCTAGTATTGGACCTTGCATGGTGGAATAACTTATCCATATTAATTTGGATCTATTAGTGACTTGGATTAATTTACCTTTTGGCTTAAAAATAAAATGGTTTGAAGGTGAAAACACAGTCACTAATATTTGTAGTATTTTATTGTTGATAAAGATCGCTTCAATACTATTGAACAAGGTTATTGTAGTTCAATATACCATGTTATTCTTCTAATACCAAGGCCTATTTGAAAATGATTCCCTACTTAAACTTGATTTTTAGCTTCAAAATCATGTACATACCCATAATTCATTAAGGTAGAATTTGTTATAATATGGAAAAGCTTCATTAACAACAAGGTAAAAGGATTGAATATAATTTTGGTTATTTTCATGGGTTGCCCTTGCGAACAAGATGAACTTGGTATAAAATCATCTTGAGAAGATCATTATAATAATGATGAGTAGAAATGAAAATTTTATATTATCACAATATTCTACGTATCAATGTTTTGAATTTAGGGAAAATATGTTGAGTATTATTATCTTATGATAGAGTGGTAATTGGTCCTTTTAATAATATCACTTGTTAGCAGGAAAACAAAGAAGTGTCAAATCCTATAGCAAGCTACCACATATGATTTGTGGAACTTGAGGCCAACATAGGAGATCAAGCTACAGGTTTTCCATAAGGGTCACATCACTCTAAGAGACAATGTATATAGATATGTATATAATAGATGTAAGAATAGGAGGAGATAAGGAATGCATATATATATACAAAGTAGAGACTAATACCTATCAATGTATGTGATACCATATAATATATATGTGGAGAAATAAGGATTGATATATATATATATATATATATACACACACACATGTGTGTGTGTGTGTCATGGGTAG
The DNA here is from genome assembly GCA_007258455.2 of Sequoia sempervirens. Classification (NCBI taxonomy): domain Eukaryota; kingdom Viridiplantae; phylum Streptophyta; class Pinopsida; order Cupressales; family Cupressaceae; genus Sequoia; species Sequoia sempervirens. Next base: position 292,815,098 of record VDFB02000003.1, on the reverse strand, counting down.
ACCAATGTTTCCTTTTGATGTTAAGAAAATAAGGAATGTATATTAGTATAGTTTTCCTTTTGCAATTTCTCTTTTCTCTCATTATATCCTTTGGGGTATATATTGACTACAAAAGAGATATTGGGGCTCATATCTCTATATTGTATTTTCTCTCTTTCTCTTGCTGAGATTAGTTCCATTCCCAAGATCCTAGAGAGAAAAGTGAAGAAAAATATAGAGTGAAAGGATAAGTAATAGAGAAAGAAAATAAATAAATTGATAGTGATAGGTGATAAAAAAAATCTTAAGCTTGCAGAGAAAAATATTAGTTTATACCCTTGTGAGAGGGGGTAGGAACTTATGGGATGGAAAATGAGAAGGAGAAAGAAATATGAAGAGATTCTTAAAAAAGATATAACTGGTCAAAATCAAAATAACCATGTGGTATATAAGGATTAGTGAAAACAAAATTTAGAAATACGATGGAAAATAGAAATAACAAAAGTATGAGAGAGAATATTGAAAGAACTAGAGTAGAAATGAAGATGAACACTAAAAAAAGGAGATTGAAATAGACCCATGACTGATAAGAAAAGTACCAGAAAAGGATGTAAGGGGCAGAAAAGGAAGAAAGGGAATGAGTATAATGATAGAAAATGTACACCCTTACATTTCCACATTTGTTTGGGCCCTCCTTGTTATTCTGAGCTTATTGTTGCCTTAATTTAGTGTTGCAATGTGTTTAATATATTCACATTAGGTCTTGGGCCCTTGTGAATTAAATGAACTTAATGGTGCCTTATTTAGGGTGTTGTAAAGTGTGCCCTAACACTTTGACACTAATCTATGGTTTTCATTAAATAACTTAGCTTCTTTATATGCTTTAATTGGCCTTATTTTGTGCATCCCCAAGCCTTGATTAATGCCTCACTTCGAGAATAATCCCAACATAAACCAACATCCAATCATAATTTAGGTGTTTTTGGATTGTATGGACTAGATTTAGTGATCTAGGACTCATATTCCACCTTGGGCGTATGAGTCCCATCTAAGTTTCGTGGCCCCAATCCTAATTTTACATCACTCTAAGAAATTTTGAAACATGTGTCCCATAGCCTAGCATGATGGGACTCATACGCCACTTCTGGTGTATGAGTCCCGTGTGGCCCAAAATTAAATTCAATTTAAGATCTTAGCAGGGTTTTACTCTCCTAGATTTGATGTCGACTTGTAGTGTTGTAGTTTCAAGGAATTGGGAATAAACAAGTATAAATACAAGGTTATCTTTCTCATTTTCACCTAATACTTTCATGAGATCATTCCTTATAGAAAATTTGAGTTCATAAGAGCATTCAAGTGTTTACAAGAGAATTCAAGAGTCTTCAAGAGCTGATTATCAAGTGTTTTAGAGAATTATTCAAGTATCAAGCATCATGTTAAAGTCTTCATGCATCATGGTAAAGTTTTCATGCATCATGCTTGTTTTTGAGCTAACAATTGTGGTGTAAGGTTTCATGATTCAAGAAAACATTAAAGTCAAGATCCCTATCATTCAAGAAAGAGTCAAGATATACATCCATTGGAGCCATTTGATGCGTGTTTGCAACACTTTATTGCTAGGTTTTAGTGAGTTTCAACATTACATTTTTTTCATTCATCATTCGCCTTTCTTATTTCATTTCATTTCTAGGTTTGATTACCAAAATGAGGTTTGACCAAGGAAAACCCCTTTCTACTAACAATTTTTTTTTTCCTTCTCTTTAGTGTGTGATTTATAGATCTAGGTTGAAGGCACATTGAGGAGCAAGATTGGAGAAAAGTTCTCAAGTTGTCAGAGTTGTCACTTTTTTTTTAAGATCATAAAAAAAAATCTATAGGCTGCAAATCAGAGTTTCAAACCCAAAAATTAGGTTGAGCAGATAGAGAAGACATTAGAGAGCAGATTCAGACTTTGACTTTTTGAAAAAGATGAGCGGGACTAATACACCACAAGTGGCATATGAGTCCTAGTTTGGGGCTTTATCTAGTTTTCAAGTGCTTCAAACTTGTCTCTGGCAGATTTTTGATCCTTCCTAGAAACCCTACTTTGGGACTAAATCACCTAACCTGGTGTATGAGTCCCAGTATGCATTACTTTCAATGTTTTCAACTTTTTAGGTCTTCATTCAAGTTTCTATAGGTTTCCAGGTGAACCTCTTTACGTTTCAAACTTTCTGTTCTTATTTACATATATTTCTAGGTCATTTAGTAAAGCTTTGCACATCATTAAGTTTCATAATTAGGTCTTGCATATCATTATTCTTTCCAAAACCTAGCTTGGTGGTGAACCCCTCTTTAGTCATTTATCATGCCCTAGGACACCCTTCTAGCAGATCTCTTTCCCTCTTTCTAGTATTTGGATTGAGATCTATAGGGTTTCCTTGAGTGAAACTTGAGGGAAATAGGTCTAGGTCCTAACATTGGTGCTCCACCTCTCTAAAGGATTGGAGGAACCCTATTT
>VDFB02000003.1:292082053-292192880 GCA_007258455.2 Sequoia sempervirens | reverse complement strand
CCCTCTCTCTCAAGTCTCACCCTCCTACCCCCTTGCCCTCTCAAGTCTCTCTCTCTCTCTCACTCACTCTTATCTCCCTCCCCTCTACCCTTAACCCTCTACCCTCTATCTCTCTCCCACTCCCTCTATCTCTCTCTCACTGAATCCCTCTATCTCTCTCCCCTCTACTTGTTGGTTGTTTTTACTATAACTAGGTTGGTCTTCTAATTTACCTATGGAATTGCCAATTCCAATCAAGGGCAGATTGAAGGACCTGGACCAACTAACGAGGATTTTAAAGACCTACACTTTGGGCTCTACAAGACCTGAAAGGGTGATCCCTTAATGTGTTTACAACCTCTGCACCATTATCGTAAACAACATTAACAACAACAGATAATCTCATTTAATAGCTCAACATAATAGCATAATACTGAATATAATTAGTTGTTCATCACTAATATAAACTATTTAGAGCATGAGATAATTACAACACATTCCACAGTGTAAAATAGTCATTTATTTGCAATTTGTAGCAAGCGCTAGGTAAAGACAAATAAAATACTGAACCATACAAATTATTACAACTTACATCAGTGCCATATATCCATTGAGGGAGTCAAATTCATAAACATTGATCTAAAGGTTTATGATAGATTTAACACAGAACATATAAGATCCTTGAGAACATTACTTTGCAATTTCATCAACATGTATTCTAACCCAATACTAGTTATCAAATCCTTATACAGAACATATCCACCTACAATCCCCATTTAAGATGTTTTGAATGCTTTGTGATACCAAAAGTAGAAGAGTAGTTGCTTTATTTCGATCAAACCATGGTAGTAGATGTCATGGCCGCCATTAAAACTTACTTGCAGGCTGCACGAATGGCTCAAATTGCATATGATACAGATTCAAATAGTAGCTATCAATCCTTCACCTTGGTCAGATCATCAGACAACTACCCTCAAAGAAAACCAACATAGTATCCATCATGGCAATAAGGGGCACACCATACTACTTGCTGTCAAGGAGATCCACGTGGCGCTTGCTTGTGATATCACAATCAATAATGACCTCGCAACCTTTGATCATGCGATGGCGAGAAACCATTGATCTCAACCATCGGAAATCCTATTTGTTCAACACAGTTGCCAACCTTGTTATTAACCATCGAGCACCTTTCTACCGAGATTATAACATCTCCGTTGATTTAAAACATGTGCATCTTATAACTACTTTAGTAACCGGAGACATAATGTATTAAAGACACATCAAAGTATTTATCATTCCTTTAGCTTCACCAAATGAGACACATGGCACTTGCTTGTGATATCGCGATCAACAAATACAGTGTGGTGGGGAACAGTTGCGATCACACGATGATTGTTCTATGACCATGCAAACTTGTCCCTCTACAAAATAAAAATATTTATTAGGGGATAAGGCCTAGTAGTCATATGGGGTCCAATATTTGCACACTAAATTGTGATGATAATACCCAGTCTTACCACATATTTATACTATATATTGTAAATAAACAGTCCAAATGTAAATAAAGAAAAAACCAAATGTTTATAAAAAATGGACCCATACTTTGACACATGAGAACCTCTAAATGTTATATGAAAAAAAACATAAATACATTCATGAAGAAGTGAAATAAGTATTTTTTTGTTTCAAATAAAATATCGTAACTCTCCACTATAATTATATCATTTAAAAAATAAAATTCTCATTTAATAAAATAAGACACTCATTTAAACAAGTATTGTTATCATAGTGAAAAAATATTGTTCTTATGTGTACAACAATTGGGGTAGCAATGTACAAGCATTGGATAATTTTATATTAATAGTTTGTCCTATCACAAATATAAAAGGTGAGTACAATAAATAACATGTATTTTCCCATTAAATGTGAAGGATTTTCAAAAAGTTTTAGTGTTCAACTATTGGTCCATTTTTGTTCAATATAAGTTGTATTTTAAATAATTATGTGTTGTTTTTATAACAACAAATAGATTTTTTGTGTTCAACTATTAGTCCATATGTGTTGAATATAAAAGGTAGAGATATCAAAGATTTATGGTTATCAATAAGTATTTGGTCCACTTAGGTTGTATATTAATTTTAATTTAAATAGAAATATGATATTCTACAAGCAACAAATGATATTTTTTTCTTCAACTATTTGGGGTTCCATGATTAAGTTTTGGCTGAACCTTTAAAAAGTCAAATTTGAGACAATTCTCAAAAGATTTGTTGATGTGGCGAGTTGCATGATGAGTCACACCTCCAAACCTTAGTTATAGATAAATAAGAGACCAATCTACATTTCAAAAATAAAATGAAGGATCTACGATATTCCAGTCAATTGCTACATGCTGAGAAAGTTGGCCTAGATGACTAATGGGACCTATCCCCTAAAGGAATAAGGGGACATCACTAGGCTGATGAAAAACAATGACATAAGCTTTTTTAATGAGGGAACATGGGACCAACAAAAGACTTAGGAAAAATAAAGTCAGGCAAGGGAAATAAAATGATAAAACAAAAGGGAGCGCAACCTAGATGAAGGTAAAATCCCAACCTTAGGCTTTTTCCAAACAACATAGATGACTAGAGACACAAGGCAGGATAAAATAGAACAAAGAGAACAAAACTTTGAAGTTCGATCACTACCCATAACCCTAAAGCCTAAACCATTAACCCTTAACCCTTAAACCCAAAACCCTTAAACCCTCTACCCTCTCTCTCTCTCAAGTCTCTCCCTTCTACCCCCTCTCCCTCTCTTAGATCTCTCTCTCTGTCTCTCACTCTCTCTATCTCTCTCCCCTCTACCCTAAACCCCTAAACCCTAAACTCTAAGCTCTAAACCCTTAAACCCTCTACCCCATCTCTCTCCCATTCCCTCCCTCTTTCCCTCTCTCTCTCAAGTCTAGCCTCCTACCCCCTCTCCCTTTGTTAGGTTTCTCTCTCTCCTCGCTCCTCTTGTCTCCTCCTCCTCACCCGCCAACCCCCTGCGTTCTGCCCACTCACCGCCAGCCATCTGCTCTCTGTCTGCCATCCCACTCCCTCTCGTCTCTCATTTAATCCATCTGTCTCTCTCCCTCTGCCATAAGCCTAGAAGCCCTTAAACCCTCTGCCCTCTGCCCTTAGCTTGAGATTAGCCCTCTATCTCTCTCCTCCCTCCTCTCTCTCTATCAATTCTATCCTCCTAACACCCTCCCTCTCTCAGGTCTCTCTTTCTCTCTCATGGTCACTTTATCTCAAGTCTCTCCCTCCTACCCCCTCTCCCTCTCTTAGGTCTCTCTCTCACTCACTCACTCCCTCTATCTCTCTTCCCTCTACCCTTTAACTAAAACTCTAAACCCTTAACCCTTAAATCTTAAACCTTTAAACCATCTACCCTCTACCCTTAATCCCTCTCCCTCTATCTCTCTTCCACTCCCTCCCTCTCTCTCTCTCTCAAGTATCTCCATCATACCCCCTCTCCCTCTCTTAGGTCTCTCTCTCACTCACTCACTCCCTCTATCTTTCTCCCCTTAACCCTAAACCCTAAACCCTTAAACCCTCTACCCTCTACCCTTAACCTTCCCTTCCTTTATCTCTCTCTCTCTCAAGTCTCTCCCTCCTAGCACCACTCCCTCTCTGAGGTCTCTCTCTCACTCACTCACTCACTCTATCTCAAGTCTTTCCCTCCTACCCCTTCTCCCTCTCTTAGGTGTTTCTCTCACTCAATCACTCCCTCTATCTCTCTCCCCTCCACCCTTAACCCTAAACCCTTAAACCATCTACCCTCTACCCTTAACCCTCCCTCCCTCTATCTCTCTGCGACTCCCTCCCTCTCTCTCTCTCAAGTATCTTCAATATCCTACCCCTCTCCCTCTCTTAGGTCTCTCTCTCACTCCACTCCCTCCACTGTCTCTCTCCTCTTAACCCTAAACCCTAAACCCTCTACCCTTAACCCTCCTTTATCTCTCTCTCTCAAGTCTCTCCCTCCTGCCCTTCTCCTCTCTTGGGTCTTTCTCTCACTCCTCCCTCCTCTGTCTCTCTCCCTCCACCCTTAACCCTAAACCCTTGAAACCATCTACCCTCTACCCTTAACCCTCCATCCCTCTATCTCTCTCCCACTCCCTCCCTCTCTCTCTCTCTCTCAAGTAACTTAAATATCCTACCCCCTTTCCCTCTCTTAGGTCTCTCTCCCCTTAACCCTCCCTTCCTTTATCTCTCTCTCTCTCAAGTATCTCCCTCCTACCCCATCAACCATAAACCCTTAAACCCTAAACCCTTAAACCTTCTATCCTCTACCTTCAACACTCTTCCTCTCTTCCTTCCCCCTCCTAATTCTCTCTCTCTCTCTCTCTACCTCTTTGCTTCTTCCCCTCTCCCTTCCCCCTCCTTATTATTTCTCTATATATATCTCTCTCTCCCTTTCCCCCTCTCTCTCATTTTCCCTCTCCCTTTCCCCCTCTCTCTCTATCTCTCTCTCTCCCTTCCCCCTCCTAATTCTCACTCTCCCCTCTCTTTGTCTCTCACTCTCTCGCTCTCTCTCTCTCCCTTTCCCTCTCTATCTCCCCCTTTCCCTCTCTCTCCCTCTCTCTCTCTCTTGCCCACCCTCCACCTTCTAATTACTCTTGGGTATATGTGTGCAAAAATCGGATATCCGATTTATAGCACCAAAATATTACATTTTATTTTTTTTTTCAAATTAGATATTAGACATGAATTGGATATCAAAAACAAATCGGATATCTGATTTTTAGTACTTTGGATTGGGCATTGCTATGGAGCAATGTGCAGCACAACCAAAAAAGCCAACTTCCGAGGGATTTTTTGCCTTGCTTTTGGCTGAGTTCAAAATTAACAAGCACTGCTCATGTTGCCACTTTTTGGCCCATCATGATCTTACACATGCAGGTCCCCAGAAATCAGGTGGTTGTTATTGCTAAGGTGGATCACTCCTTTGTTGAAGGCCATACACTTATGATTGGGTCAAGTGTTCTTTTCTTTAGAAAATTCCTATTGCCTTTTTGATAGGTTAATTATGATTTGATTAGATGGGTTATGAAGCACTTATTTCAAACAAATATCTTTATGAAATAAGTATATTGGCATGAAATTAAATATGATTTGTATTCCAATGTAAAAACTACAAATAATGGAAACAATTCTTTCAACACATAAACTATTATGTAGTAGTCAATTAAAATGAAAAAGCTAACTCTATATTAGTTAGGATACACAACTAAGAAAATGATCTAAAGTGACTTATTTATCTTAGAGGAACTAAGTGTATAGTATACAAAGAAAACCAACAAACCAACAACTATCCATATTTTGAAGGAGTTTCATTTTCTCCCCTTCCTGATCTTGTTAATATTGTCTAATTATTTTAAAGAGATGAAGTGTCATAACATAACTTTATTCAACCCATTAAATATCTTGGTTAATGAAACTTGACAAAAGAAACAAAACAATTGCTACATTTGGCATTTCATGTTGAATGAGGAGTGGTGACAATAATCTACTTATAGTTTAATAAAACACTATTTTTATAAGAAGGCTTGACATTAGAAAGATAAGTGTTACTTATAGTTTAATAAAACACTATTTTTATAAGAAGGCTTGACATTAGAAAGACAAGTGTTACTTATAGTTTAATAAAACACTATTATAGTTTTACCAACATATACTATTGTATGCTTGCATGTCTTCTTAGTTAATATATGGGGAGATAGAGATATATGGGGAGAGAAAGAGAGAGAGAGAGATAGAGATATATAGGAAGAGAAAGAGAGATGCAAATATATGGGAAGAGAAAGGAAGAGAGGTGGAGATAGAGAGTCGATGGATAGGGGGATAGGGAGGGAGAGATGGTGAGAGATAGAGAGGGGGAGATAGAGAGGGGGAGGGATAGAAAGGGATATAGATAGAAAGAGATAGAGAGAGGAGTGAGAGGGAGATAAAAAGAGAAATAGCAATAGAGATATAGAGTAGGAGAGATGGAGGGAGATATGGAGTGAATGAGAGAGAAAGGGGGGAGAGGGAGAGGGAGAGATAGCTCAATAGATAGAGGGGGGAAGAGGGAGTGACATAGATAGTGGGAGATATAGAGATATAGAGAGTGACGTGGAGAGATATATCAATCACCCTCCCTATACCTCTATCTATTCATACTTATTTCTTTATCTCTCTACCTCTATCTATCTCTTTGTCTCCCTTTCTATTTCCATGTTTGTCATTATCTTCCTCTCTCTCTATATTTTCTTCCCTATATTTATCTTTGTCTCCTTAAGTGTGCAATGGGTACATTGAAGAGGTCTTAAAGGAGAATTATCATATCTTTAATCAAATGGCATGCTACCTTGAGCATAACTTCCCAAGGACACATGCCATCCTTGGATTGTTGACATGAAACAACCAATCAAAATTTAGTTTCTCTCTCTCATATTAATATATATTAATATTATATTAAACTATATATTATATTAATTATATTTTGTATTATATAAAAATATACTTATTATTAATTATTAATTATAATAATTTTATACGTATTTAATAATTTTGTTAAAGAATATAATATATAATTATAATAAGTTGAATAATTATATTATTTATCATGTAAAATATAGCTAATTATACTTAACTATATTGTAGAATATTAAAACCTAGCTAAATGGTGCCAAAATTTTCAACTTAATTAACATCTGTAAAACTTAACGAAACTAGGTTGTAGCTTGTCAAATTGGAGAAGTGAAAGGTCAATACCAGCATCGAGGAAGAGTTTGGAGTAGTGAAAACAAGGTCAATGCCAGCGCCGAGGAAGAGTTTGGAGTAGTGAAAACAAGGTCAATTCCATCACCGAGGAAGAGTTTGGAGTAGTGAAAACAAGGTCAATGCTAGGCCCGAGGAAGAGTTTGAGCTAAAACATGGTCAATACCAGCGGTGACGAAGAGTTTGGAGGAGTGAAAGCAAGGTCAATATTAGCACTGAGGAAGAGTTTGGAGGAGTGAAAACAAGGTCAATACCAGCGCTGAGGAAGAGTTTGGAGTTAAAACAAGGTCAATACCAGTGCCAACGAAGAGTTTGGAGAAGTGAAAACAAGGTCAATATCAGCACCAAGGAAGAGTTTGGAGGAGTGAAAAAAAGGTCAATACCAGCGTCGAGGATGAGGTTGAGGGCACTCAGGGAAAATTGACGACCAAGGGGCAATGAGTACTATAATTTTGGCACCCCCATTCTCTTTAACCTTCAATTTTCATGCCTAGTTTCCAAAGATCTTCTCGTACATTGGCACCCCCATTCTCGTAAAATGGTATAAGATAAGATAGAAAAAATAAAATAGCTTAGTCTTTCACATTTTTATCGACCAGCCTCAGGTCTTGGAAAAACTCCCATAATCTACCCACATCTTGGTTGAGTCTAGGATTTCATCACACATAGCCTTCATGCATGAGTCTAAAGCAATTGTAGACTTAGCCCAAGTATATGCTAGGCTAAGGTAGATCTAATGAATGGAAATAGAGGCATACAATTCTTCTTTAATACCTCCACCACAAACATATGCAAGGTGTTGGTTGTTTTTATGGTAAGCAGGTTGATCTTCTAATCTACCTATGGAATTTCCAATTCCAATAAAGGGAAGCTCGAAGGACCTAGACCAACTGACAAGGATTTGAAAGACCTCCTACACTTTGGGCTCTGAAAGACCTAGGAGAGTGATCCCTTAATGCATTTACAACCTCGGCACCATCATCATAAATAACATTAACAAAAAAAATAATCTCATTTAATAGCTCAACATAATAGGACAATACCAAATAGAATTCGTTGTTTATCAATAATATCAACTATTTGGAGCATGAGATAACCACAACAACATTTCACAGTATAAGATAGTCATTTATTTGCAATTTGTAGCAAGCTCTAGGTAAAGGAAAACAAATGCTGAACCATACAAATAAGTACAACTTAGATCAGTGCCATATATCCATTGGAGGAGTCAAATTTATAAGCATCTAAGGGTTTATGACAGATTTAACACATAACATATAAGATCCTTGATAACATTGCTTCACAATCTCATCAATATGTATTCTAACCCAATACTACTTATAAAATCCTTATACAAAACATATCCACCTACAATCCCATTCAAGCATTTTAATTAATTCCTTGAATTAAATCTAAAACAAGAATCATACACACCACAACAGTGAGATGAACGAAACAACCCTTGATCATTTTATTCAAAATTCAGATATGGTTGTACAAAGGAGAGAAATGAGTTTGAATTAATCATATCAATTCAAATGCCAGTAATGTCATAAAACATCAAATCCCCATGAATTCAAAACCTACTATAGAATGACTCAAAACCTAAATTTCATTTTCCCTAAAACCATCAGACTTTACAATTTGCTATGCAACTTTATCTAGACTCGACCAAAAATATATAACTTGCTAACCCATACTTATAGAAAAATAAGGATAAAACAAGCATCGGGCCAGAAAGCACACACGTCACTAGCCAATTGGACCACCTTGTGATATTCCAAAAATTTGTTACAACAACAATCTCCCCAGAGAATCTTCTTGTTCACTGTGTTTGCTAAGAATGGTTGATGCAACAACAAAAAACTTCAAGATTTTTGTTCCTAGACTGCCACCAAAAAAAAACTGGAATCTTTTGTAACTACAATAGCTGATTTGTCAACCGTTAGCAGCCTACTCCTTTTCACTCTTTCTCAGTTAAATATACATTTACCCATTTCTAGTACTCTTCATCAATTGGCCAATCAAAATTGATCACCTCATTCACCTTGACACTATAAGGTTTGTACTTAACTGCCACCTGATTCGCTTCTCTTTCAAAAGACTCCAAGAATAAGCCGATGCTAATGATTTTGTCCATATAGCTCACCAACAAATCATAATCTGAGTTACCCTATTTTTGAGGGTTTTGTAGTCCAAACATGATATAAAGGGGCTCTTACACTTTTTGTGATTACTGTAGCTTGTGTAAGAGGCCCCATGGATACTGTTGTAATTGTAGGATGCATGAATAGGGTGTAGGATGAGAAATAAAGAAGGTATAGCTGTTGTCAATAGTTTTGTGAAGAAAAGCATGTGAAATGAGAGGTTCAAGCCTAGGTTTCAACAAAATATGTATGGGAGATCTGATTTTATGAATTTTTATCCATGTGCATACCTAATGGGTTGTTTTTGAACATTGGATATAAATGATATACATACACACACACACACACATATATATGTATGTATGTATGTATGTATGTATATGCATATGTATGTATGTATATGTATTTTTTAAATGTAAATGTAAATGCAATTCTTGGATGCTCTCCTAGAACAATAAATGCAACATATCATTAAAAGAAATCTATATCTATGTATATAAATGTGTATTTCTAAATGCAAGTGTAAATGAAAAGTCATATGGTTTTGTAGTGTTATAGATACAACATATACATAAATGAATGTAAATGAAATTGTAAAGTCTTCAACACATATAATATGAAATCGATCAAACTATTAAACTACATGAGAAATAAATGAAAACAATAAATGCATATGTATGTGTATTTGTAAATGTAAGTGTAAAATAAATAAGAATAATGAAAATTATAAAAAGAATACAAGGGAAAGGTCTCCTCCCTTCTTGGTAGTGATAACCTCCTCCACACACAACCCTTAAAAATTATGAATAGAGGAATATAATCTTTGAAGAACTCAAAGTTGATTCTCTCCTACCTGATGCAATTAGTCATTTTATCCTTACAAACATTTATAGTGATTACTAGAGGTACATAGACCAATTCTTCATAATAGAGAGAATTTGATCATACTTTTCCAATGATGGAATTATGAGAAAACCTTAGGTTAAATGAATAATTCCTAGCTAAGTTCTTTAAATCATGTCCAAGCTGTATAAGAGAAGACCGTTGCTATGTGTACCTAGATACCATGGGAAAGGCTCTTTGGGATTTTCATCAATCATCCTACCTTAAAATACCAAAAGTCTCCTAGCAATTAGACATAGGAAGATTTAAGATGACTTAAAAATTTTTATTGCCAAAGCATAAACTTATGATGACTTAACCAAGCCTAGTACACTCCCTCCCCGTTAACCACTTAGACATATGGAAAATAAATGTAAATTTTTTGCTATTTTTAGTCATGTAGGTGTCCAATAAACCACTTGGTGGTGTTTCCCTTCAAGTTTATTTACTTGAATGAAGAGAAAAAGTCCTTTGATTACAATTAGAGAATACATTTGAGACCTTGGTTGTGTAACTGGTGGACCATAGTCATATTTAGCACTTGTTACAAAGTTTGGGAGTTAAAACATTAAGTAGATTTTATTTCTAATGGACACATTTGGATGGTAGTAACAATAAATTAAAATCTATCAAAACTTGATTACTTTATAACCTATGAAATTCTAGCGATGAAATGATAGATTAATCATAATGTCACCTTAGGATCACGTCACCATGAAAGAACTTCATCCAACATCCTTATGAGTGCAGGTACCACCAAATAGGTATTTTTCAAATCTGTCTTCCTCGAGTGATGGAAATTCAGGAAGAGAAGAGGAAAGTGAGACATGTAGTATGTCTAAAAGATGGAGATCAACTAGAGGTCAAAATATTAGAAGAAAAATTTGTAAATGCATGGAATTTTTTCTTGCTGACAGGGGGTCATGTTCTTATGATGATGAGAGCATAGGCAACATCGAGGTGCCCTTGAGGTACAAACATCTACGGAAACAATGGGTACCCAAGGAACTTTATCCAGTAAACACTGATTTTTGTGTCCACGAGAGGATATATCGCATAGCACCATCGTCATTACATGGTTTGGGCCTATTTTGCATGGATGGAATAAAGGTCTGTTATGAAAAAGTTACTGAATTGATGGAGTATGTCGGACCCTATTATAGTTACAAAGATTGGATGTAACTGGTTCGATATACACGAAGTATGCATAGGTATGCACTGTCAGCAAATTATATACAGCTAAAAGATAAGGATCAAAATAAAGGAGTGGCTATGTACATTGACAGAAGGCCAAAAGCATCAGGGAATATTACAGGGTTTATAAACACTACATGACCTGGGTCAACAAATAAGCAACCCAATTGCATATTCAAGGCGCGTGAGGGAAACCGTGTATTCGTATGTGCAATAAAATCAATAACTGTAGGGGAAGAGTTGCTAATCGATTACAATTTGAATCACTTAGTTACAAACACAGTTACTATGGGGGTGATATGTACTATGTACCATTTTACCCAACCTCCAATTAATGACTCCAATATACCATTTTATTCTTAAGTTTTTTTTCATAAGTCTATTGGTTTCATTTTGGTAATGTTTTTTATATTTAATTTTTGTCATAGCGAGACATTGATTGTATGAAGAAGGCTCCGGCCTAGAGCACATATCATGATTTATCTTTAGGCACTTCTACCCGATAGGTTTACCTCATTGTAATTGTACAAATTAGATACGAGGAAAATGTTTTATTATTATGTTGTTTTGATAAGTTTATTGGGTTGATTTCGATAATATTTTTAATATTCTTATTGTAGTCGATTGATTGGGGAAAGGCACCAGTAGTAGACGAGAGCATCCATATGGAGGTGCAGTCAATATTATGTGATGATGGCATCACTTATTCAACAAAACCTCTCGATATGATAAGCAAGACCCAAAAAAAATGCAATGAAGAAATCCTTAAGTTGTTATTCATAGTGCCTCAAATAGATGAGATAAGAGAGAGGGTTAAAATATTGTCTGAGAGATCACAAAACTTGCAAGTAAGTTTTCATGAGGTCTTTAATTATAACATAAGTTCATTTATGGTTTTATATTTTGTACTCTTTTATGTCATAAACTAAAATATGTGTTATTTTTTTAGGATTTTTTGCATCCTCATGATGCTCCTAGCCATGATCAGGGTACTACAAGTGCTGCCTGAGGAGTAGGGGTTGGTACAAGTGTCCATCCTGATCTTCCTGTGCATACATCACATCATCTGACCTCATCATCCGTGCCTATATTGTCGTCTGAAATGTCGATAGCACATACCATGCAGGCATCTGTTAGTGCACCCTTTGGCAGCGAACACATGGTAGAACATACATCAGGAGATGTACCTAGGGATGTAGAGGCCACTAGTACTAGTGATATTTTAGCAGCATTTCCTAGATCTTCCCGTATTACTAGTATGAGAAGATTGCCAGTCACATTTGTGGTGAGCGGGGATTTTGTTCCCATAAAGATAGAGAAGGTCCCAAGTACTTTAAAAATGTTTTAATTATTATTATATATAATCCAATTGAAATTTACTTATTGATCACTCTTTTTAGACTATTGATCCCATGATCATTTTGTAGGAAATGATGTTTTTAATAAACATCTAAGTGATATTACATTCGAACTCTTCAGGCCCACCATACATGCACGGTGGAATGGCCTAAATCAAGATTTAAAAGATGAGATCATTAACCATTTAGTTGTGCTCTTTGGTGATAAAAAATTCAATTGAACCAAGGTCCATAAGAAATTTGGTACCTATCTAAAGTATGTGAGGGACCAATATAGGTCACATTTAGAGAAGAACAAAAAGTACAAGTGTCCCCCCATGATTCTGGAGAGGGAGTGGAAGGACCTGGTGTCGGATGGAAAGGAGAAGGGTGAAAAGAAAAAATGAAAGACACCACCGGGCCAAGGAAGGTATGTGATACTATCAAAAATGTAATTATATACTAATTACTCTTTCTTCGTACATAATCTAACATATTTTAAACTTTTCATAGGCTGCCCGACACATCGAAGGAAACAAAGGAAAGACTAGAAAAACACAGGCAACACAAACTTGGCACTGGTGGTTATATGAAATTAGCCGGATGAATTGTAAGTATCAATAAATGAAATATTGTATCCAAATAATAAATTGAATTTTTTTTTGGTTTTATCACACCATAGAAGCAAAATTCATGATCTTATGCAAAAATGTAAGGATCTAAATTCAATAGAGTTCCCACAGAAGATGACCTGAATATTGCCTTCCAGCAAGGTTATGGAGTCATGGTTGAATGCCTAAGAGTCTTGAATGGGAAAACACAATCTTCCACTGCATCCGACACGCAGGTAAATAAACTCAATAAAGTTTATTTAAAATTGAATACTTATGCAATCTATTCAATATTAGTTTCCATCATAAAGTAATTACATGTCTATTTGTTTTAAACATTCAAGCAATGATAATACTACACATGACATTGGAATGCAACCTGGTGAGGGTGGAGTACAACCTGCAGATGAAGGTCATGGTGTGCATCCCAATACTTTTGAGCATGTAGAGTGTGATCAACATGTTGAGTATGATCAGGCTAGAGAAGATCAAGAACATGATGTGGCCCCATCAGGTAAAGAGGACCACTCTAAAGTTCTTTTAAACATATTCAATTGCAATTGGTGTATTAATTAATGTAACCTTTCGTGTTTCAACTTTAGAGCATGTAGAGCGTGATCAACATGTTGAGCATGAATAGGCTAGAGAATATGAAGAACATGATGTGGCCCCATCAAGTAAAGAGGACCACTCTCATGTTCTCTTAAACATATTTAATTTCAATTGGTGTATTAATTAATGTAACATTTCATGTTTCAACTACAGATCAGGGTTTAGAGGTTGTTCAACATGTTGAGCATGAGTCTATAATAGAAGTTTAGGAACATGATGTGGACTCATCAGGTAAAGAGAACCACTCTAATGTTCTCTTAATTAATGAAATACTTGTAACAATAATAATAAAACATATCAATTTAACATTTCTTCGTTATTGCAGTAGACCCCCCTTGCAACGACATCCACTTCATGAGTAGACGACTAGGTGTACATTAAGATCACGAGTAGAGGGAAGAACAACTAAAGGGGGGACAAATGATTTAGAAAACAATACTCCACTTCAGATTTTTTTAGCTTAGAAAAAGAAACAAAAAAAAAGTGATTGTAATCATATCATGACAACCATATTTTTGATAATATGTAAAAACTCAAAGAATGAATATTATATGTTAATGAATGAATGTGAATATGTTAATTAATGAATGTTATATGTTAATGAATGAATGTTATATGTTATTAATGGATGAATGAATGATTAATGTTATATGATTGGGTATGGGGAATTGAGAGTGATGTGAGGGGTGGGAGAGGGGCCAAATGAGCTTCCACCATCATGTGGTTGGCCCTATTAAGTAGAGAATATTTTAAACTATTCTCGAAACAAAGAGAAGCTCAATAAGGAAATGCACTTTTCAATATAAGAAATGGGTTGTTTGAAGCATCAAACCAATATGCAAAGATGAAAAAAAGTGCTAACTTTTCACTATGGTGGTAGAAAAATGATTCTTTATACCCTAAATCCATGCTCTGCATCATAATTTGAAGTTGTTTCCATTCCAATGTTCTGAGTTTAGTTTGTT
Organism: Sequoia sempervirens; assembly: GCA_007258455.2. Lineage (NCBI taxonomy): Eukaryota > Viridiplantae > Streptophyta > Pinopsida > Cupressales > Cupressaceae > Sequoia > Sequoia sempervirens. The sequence goes on along the minus strand of VDFB02000003.1, from coordinate 292,178,365 downwards.
TGTATGGATTTGTATGAATACCACATTGTGTTGTGTGTGGATTTGGTTTCAAAGCTCTGTTTATTTTGTTTTTAGTGGTGACATAACTCTAAAATTTGACTTTTGTGCATAACAGGTTAGTGGAAAAATTGATAGCTCTGAAGGGTTTAGAGGCTCGATTGAGATAGATACACGAATATTTGGATCTTTTTGTTGATGGGAGGCTTCCACTTAACCATGAAATTTTTTACCATCTACAGGTATGTAAAAGTTTCTCTACTTACATTCATTCTTGATCATAAATGTTTTAAATGATATTAATGCTTCAAACTTAAGACTCATTTCATTGTTATAATGATCAAAATGTTATACTTTTCTATAAATTCAAGCATTCTCTTACCCCCCACCCTTTTCTCTCTCCCCCCTCCTTTTAAGAATTTTCTTTGGCATAAAAGATTCACATTTCTGTCTCATTTACACAAATTTATCTAAAACGCTAGGAGTGAATAAAGATATGTAAAAGATGATGGATTATGTCTAAACAACAACTTTCCATCTTATAGCTAATTAAATCCTTAATATTTGAATAGTTTAGAGCTCGAATAATGCTTGTATATGCATGTGTAGCAATAAGGGAGCCTATGTGAAGATTGAAATTTAAAACATCACTTTGGTGTTTTTCCTTAGGCAGTGAAATGATATTTTCAGTAATACAAACCTACACACACATTGATATTTTTTAGCATTGCATTGAGGAATTTTTTTTCTCTTATACCTACCCTCGGCTAGACATGGAGGTATATAATATTGGTTTCTGGGTTTATTATGTAAGTAGTTAATTTCACAGAGGAAGACTAAAATCTTCTTAATATCTTGTGTCAGGTGTGAAAGCATATGAATCACTTGCTGAAGGCACCATTTTGTATTCATTTAAAAACTAGTTTGTTCTTCTTTTTATGTTTCTTGCATGTGTTTTTTTTAGGCTCTAGAGATGTAGCTCAACTCTTTCCTTTACACTTTTCATCTATTTTGATGATTATAGTAGATTGTCCTCATAATTTTTCATGTAGATCTGTTTGTAACCTTATTTTTTACCAATCAATTTGCAAACTAGTCACATATTAAGGACCATTTCACTAACTTGTAGTCATCCATTACTTCATATGTTGCAGGTTGTGTCTGTGTGCCAATAAATCTTGATAATTGTGAGAAATTTAATCCTACAAGTGTACCCAATATTTCTCAGGTAAAAGTCTTACCTTATTTTATAGTACTTTAAATGGTTAATTTAAGGTGCTTCTTTAGATCTGAGATAGTTGAACCTTGGATTAAAATATGGTATTAGATGGGTAGTATAATGATAAAATTGAGGTCCATTGAACACAAATTATGAACATAATTTACTGGACTATGAATAGTGTTACAATTATAATTATTTCTCCTTTACCTACCTTTACATTAATGAAAAAGATAGCAAATATTGGAAGTTCATTACATGTCTCATGTATGTGTTAGTATTTTAATTTTTTTTAAGTTTTTAAAGAGCTTGATTAGGTCAAGAATATGCTCTACAAGCTTTGTTCTCTTGACACTGCTCAACATTTTCCCTACACATTTTCTCTTCAATCCAGACGTTTCTTAACTCCTTCCCTTGTTAGCCCTTGGTTGTTCTCAAGTGTAATGCTTTTTCTATGCATCTTGCAGTCTGTATGTATGATCAATCATCTCTTATGAAGCATGGATAACCTTTCATGGAATTGTTGTTGTAATTATACAATTTCCATTGTGAGAATAATCATTTAATTTGTATGGAAGTAAGTCTTTTTCATATTATTTGACTTGGTATTGTAAACTTGTCTTTGTAGGATTCTCTCGGAGGAAACAACAAAACTGTGATGATAGGTAGAGTTTTACAACACCATAAATCATTTGGCATTATCAATATATTGCTTATAGAATACTTTGTGCAAGTAAAATGGAATGTCCAATGACAATTGGTCTCAAATTAAAATCTAAATATAAGTACATTATACACAAGAAGATGGTATCTATTCTATGATATAAAGAACCCCAAAATAAGAAAATTAATAGGTTCCATTTGTTTACTTGCTATTAGACACTTGTTTAATCAGCGAGACCCTCAGAATGTCTTGCTGATAACCAACAATGTTCAAAACTCCTGAAGAGGTCAAATCAGTGTGACATTGGATTTGTATTGTCGAAAGAAGTCATCGACAAGACATGGACTATTAGAGTGAGTTTTCTATCTTGTTCTGATCATTGATCTCTCACTGATGGGTTGGCTTCGATGGTCATCACTAAGAGTCTCCATGATGGTACATTTCAATGATTTTTTTTTTTAAATTGCATTGTTTCATTGCAATTTCGATGAAACTCACTGATGAATCACTGAAAAGGTCCGATGAAGTTGCTATATTTGCGACGAAGGCTTTGTCGTAACTCCTTGCCCATTTCATCACAATTTTGACAAAGGCCACCATCGAATCACATAAAAGGTCTAATGAAGTTGCTTAGCTGCGACAAAGGCTTTGTCGTAACTCCTTGCCCATTTCGTCAAAATTTTGACGAAGGCCATCGATGAATCACATAAAAGGTTTGATGAAGCTGCTTAGCTGCGATGAAGACTTCATTGTAACTCCTTTCCCATTTCGTCAAAATGACAACAAACTTCTGTTGTTGTTTCGACGCTTGAGAAGAGCCATTGCAATCGCATTTTGGTTGTAATTCGTCAGTGGATACATGAAGTTTTCACTGATATTCCAATGAACATCCGAGTCATTTTATGATGCCGATGACCGACGAATTTGTGCCATTATTTCAACTTTTAATTCGTCATTAGAATTTCGACGAAAAATAGCGACGACATTTTTTTTGTCAATTCCTCAATTTTCTGACAAATGTTTGTCGAACGACCAATGAACGTTTGTCAACAAATGTATTCAAATTCAGTAGTGTAGGAAAGCAACCGCTTGGTATGATTACTTTTCCTATTTTAGTTGGAAAGGCTACATTACAAACTCCTAATCATGTTATGCCTCGTGTTATTTCATACAATCTTCTTTTAGGAAGACCTTAGATTCATGAGATGCATGTGGTGCCTTCAACTCTTCATTGTATCATGAAAATGTCTATAAAAATAAAGTGTACCAAGTTGAAATAGACCTTGAGCCTAAAATTTGCTTACAAGTTCAAAAAGGAACGACCAGTCATCTAAATACATTAATTCCAACCTCAAACATAGAACCTATGAAAGAAGTGATGAAGTTAGTAGAAAATGATTGGGGTTCCATACACTTCATACCTTTGTTTAAGGGAGAGTACACAATCACAACAAAAGAAACTGAAAAACAAAAGCAACCAATGGTAATGTCAAGGTAGAATTCAAAAGAAAACTCACAAGCATTTATCCCATCTACTCTAGGCGAAGACACAAGCTATACAATAAACTTTAATCTGAGATATGTTATCAACAACCACCAAACCTAAGAGAAATGGAGAAACTTTATTTAAAAGGTTATGAATTTATGAGAGAACTTGGCTATAGTGGAAAAGGATGTGGAGAGAAAGAGTAAGGAATTCGTGTTCCTATAGAACCTAACACATAAGAAACAAAAAATGGTTTGGTGTATTTCCCTTCTAAGATGACACAAGCAAAGAAAAGACCTTCATTAAACATAAACATTAAGTGTAACCCTAAAATGACTCTCACCTTGAAGCATCTTGAATTGTTTGATACGAATTGTACAAAATCATTGGAACACTTCGAAGATGATGAAGCCTTGAAAGAAATTTTAGGATTTTATGAGAAACCATTTACTCCTAAAAAGAAACAGGTTACATGTTTTGTGATTAGTACTAAGCAAGAACATGGAGAAAAGGAAAGTAATCCAGACAACAAAGAATATAATCCAAAATTTATGAAACAAAGTGCATTTCCTTTGGGGGATAAAATTGACATACCGTTTGATATTAATAACAAGGAGAAAGTGATTAAGATAGGAAATTTCCATGATGACGATGAAAAAGAAGATCATGCGGCTTTACTTCATGACTTTCCTAAACTTTTTTTTGTACTTATTCGGATATGCCAAGAATTGATGCTAAGATAGTGACACACAACATATTCCTTGCACAGAATGCTAAACTAGTTAGATAAAAGATACAAAAGATGAATCATAAGTTAGCCTTATAGGTCAAGGTTGAGATTGAGAAACTTCTCGAAGCTAGTTTTATATGACCTTGTACTATCGAAAAATGGGTCCTTTGACATTTTCACACTCATTTGGGTCATCCTTGTGGATTTTGGCTTAATGTTTCCTTGATTTAGTGTTGTAATGTGGATAACACATTCACATTAGGTCTTGGGACCTTCTGAACTAATGGAATTTAATGGTTCCTTGCAAAAGTGTTATAAAGTGTTCTAACACACTTTCACACTTTTCTAAGGTTTTATCAATTAACTAAGTATAATAAACATAATTTTAATCATAATTAATCTTAATCTTGCCCCATTTGGAGTGTTGTAAAGTGTTGTAACACACTTTCACATTGGGTATGTGTAGGATCATCATGGAAAAAATAGGCCCTTAAGTGGCAAAAAAGTTTAGAAAAATTAGAGTTAGGCAACTTGACGTAAAAATTTGAATAAGTTATCTATATTATTTCAAAAATATGTAAGAATAGAATCTGTAGAAAATTGAATTTAGTTTCTAAACTACTAGGTTTGTTTTAAAAAAAAAAATCTATTTGGTGAAAATTTGAAATTTGAATGTAGTAGTACTTAAATTTTAGGGAAAAATAAGAAGTAGGTGTCTGTCTGACCACCCTAACAACAATAAAATGATAATATTCTTTTATAATATTTTAGATATAAGTAGAGCAATCATTTCTCGATGTGATGCATATTTTTTTGTAATTTGTTTCCAAGTAAATAATTAATTATGATTTTTTTATTACAATGTTTAAAAAATATAAAAAACTCGTATGTCTGACCACCTTAACTTGGTAAAAAATCTATGAAATTCAATTTTTCTTTTTTTAATCCTATAGTATGTGAAGCATAGAATGTGGCGCATGCTTTGGATTCAAAAAATGTGATATTGTTTGAAATCTATAGATGTTTTTCAATCAGTCTATCAATCAGGACTTTAGTCGTAATTTGAATAGAAAATGAATAATAATTACTTATTAAATTCAAAGTAAAGCATAATTTATATTGGTGGAAAGCTGAGAATCTCCTTTAAAAACCCTTTTTGCTTCATCAATTTTGGGTAAAAAAAGAGTCGTCAGCCACATACCCATCGTATTGCCACTTTTTGGCCCATCATGATCCTGCACATACCCCATTCCTCTGGGCTTATCATTAATAATTATACTTTCTTATGCTTTAATTGGCCTTGTTTTGCATTGACAAGCCTCATTTATTGCATCTTTTTGGGGATAATCTCGACACCAATTAGTAGCCAATCATAATTAAGGTGTTACTAGCTTGTGTCACCCAGATTTAATGTTTGGGACTCATTCACCACCTTGGGCGAATGAGTCCCACCTAGGTGTTTTTGGCCTTGATGCAGGTTTCACACATTTCTAGACACTTTTTTATTTTTTGGTCCCATGCATTATCCCAGATGGGACTCATTCACCATCTTGAGAAAACCAATCCCGTGTGTCCCACCAAAAATGACAAAGTTGCAAATGTTGTCAAGACTCACAAAAACTCAGATCTAGGGAAAAATATCCATCCAATTTTCCTGAAATCAGTGGGAAAGTGATTATTTTATCCATCTTCAAAGGCTTGCAAAGTTTCAGTTCAAGATTTTGTTCCTGGGACACTTCACGACAAAATGGGATTGATCCCCCAGTTGTGGTGAATGAGTCCCATTGTAGAAATTTTTTAGAGATCTTTGCAGATTTGGATACCTATTTGGCTGAAACTTGATCTTGTGTAGAGACCCAGATCTAGGACTAATTCACCCAGAATGGTGAATGAGTCCCACTAGGCTAGAATATTTGGTTTTTCAATATTTTGGAGTTCCATTCCATCTCCAACAAGTTTCCAGGTGCACACATTTTGTTTTGTAGCTTTATATTTTATTCTTCTTGCATTTTTCAAGTCATTTAATTCAATTTTGAATCAAACTAACTTTTTCATTTCATCTTACATGTCATTGTCTTTTCCAGCCCCTAGCTTGGTGGTGAACACCTCTTGTAATCTAAAATCATATCCTAAGATACCCTATTGTTAAATCTCCTCCTTCATTCTTCATTGGGTTGAGGTCTCCAGGGTATCCTTGAACGTTAGTTGGAGAAAAGTGTTGTTCTATGTCCTAAACCATAAGAAAATCTATTTTTCTACTAATGATTTTGGTCAACCTGCATTTAGAATACATTCTTTTCTGATTAGGATTCCATCATCCTAGATCTAGCTTGCTTTGACTTTTCTTTAGGGTTCACATTAGTTAATTGAGATCTAGGGTTTCTAAATGTTTACATTAGTGAAAGTGCATATAGGTTGCATTTTTGCATCTCAAATCATCAAAAATCATCTGAAAACTGCATTTTCACTTAGGATACACATCATACAACATAAAAAGCATAAAAATATATTGAAAATTATTGAAAATTTTAAAAAAAAATGCTTACTGGTTGACTTTTTGATACATGCATTTCATTAAATCTATCTTAATTTGGTTGATTTCATGCATTGCTTAATTTCAAATTTTCATTTTCACATTGATACATAGCATAATTAGTCAATTGTCATCTTCAAAATCTAAAAAATTGTGTTACTCTTTTGCATGTTTTCTCTATCGTGGTTGCATTTCAAGCTTGTAGAACAATAATCACATCATGTTTTCATTGCAAAAGGCTATAGTTATCATACTTCATGTTCTATTTTCCGATCTTGTTGAATATTGTAAGAAACTTTTCTTAAGTGCATATGAATATGAGGTCCTTTACCCTCTCTTTTTGTTCGTCATTGATCGCTCTGCTAGTATCCCTTCTAAGAGTGAGGTTAGTCTAGTGAAAGAAACCTTGGGTGATCATAACAATCACATTTGTTCTTCTCCCTATATCTCTCCTACTTGTGAATTTTGAAGATATTACAGTGTTAGAAGAACCAATTGATGATATTTTTGAGAGCCTGAGTTGTTTCTCTCCTCGTACCTCTCCTATTATACAAGGCATTACTAAACAATGAGACATAGCAATAAATAATCATGCGCGTATGTGCAAGATCATGATGGGCCAAAGAGTGGCGATATGATGGGTATGTGTAGGGTATGTGGCAGACAAATTTTTTTTAACCTAAAATTGATGAGACAAAAAGGGTTTTAAAGGAGATTCTTAGCTTTCCACCAATATAAATTATGCTTGACTTTGAATTTAATAAGTAATTATTATTCATTTTCTATTTGAATTACAACTAAAGTCATGATTGATATGCTGATTGAAAAGCATATATAGCTTTAAAACAGTATCACATTTTTTAAATTTGAAACATGCGGCACATTCTATGCTTTGCATACTATAGGATTAAAAAAATAAAAATTGAATTTCATGAAGTTTTGACCAAGTTAAGGTGGTCAGACACACGAGTTTTTATATTTTTTAAAAGTTGTAATAAAAAGATCATAATTAATTATTTACTTTGAAAAAAAAAAAATATGCATCATACCGGGACATGAGTCCTCTACTTATATCTAAAATATTATCATTTTATTGTGGTTAGGGTGGTTAGACAGACACCTAATTCTTTTTTTTTTCCCTTAAATTTAAGTACTATTGCATTGAAATTTCAAATTTTCACCAAATAGATTTAGTTTTTTTAAAATAAACCTATTAGTTTAGAAAGTACATTCAATTTTCTACAGATTCTATTATTACATATTTTTGTAATAATATACATTACCTATTCAATTTTTTACGTCAAGTTTCCTAACTCTAATTTTTTCTGAATTTTTTACCACTTCAAGTACTTTTTTTTCCATGATGATCCTGCACATACCCATGACGATAACATAATACAAAAAGAGACCATTGAAACCTATCTACATTCATCTCCCAACATCTTCTCTCTTGTGATGATGATGAAGATATGTTGGGTATGTGCAGGATCATCATGGAAAAAATAGGCCCTTAAGTGGCAAAAAATTCAAAAAAATCATAGGCAACTTGACATAAAAATTTGAATAAGTTATCTATATTATTTAAAAAATATGTAACAATAGAATTTGTAGAAAATTGAATGTAGTTTCTAAACTACTAGGTTTATTTTAAAAAAAGAAAAATCTATGGTGAAAATTTGAAATTCAATAATCTTAAACTTCGGGAAAAATTCAGTAGGTGTCCACCAATCTAGCCACAATAAAATGATAATATTTTTTTATAATATTTTATACATAAGTAGAAGACTCATGTTTGGATGTGATGCATATTTTTTCTAATTTTTTCCAAGTAAATAATTAACGATGAATTTTTTATTACAACTTTTAAAATATAAAAACTCGTATGTTTGACCACCTTAACTTGGTCAAAACTTCATTAAATTCACTTTTTCTTTGTTTAATCCCATAGTATGCAAAGCATAGAATGGGATGTATGTTTTGGATTCCAAAAATGTGATACCGTTTGAAAGCTATAGATGCTTTTCAATCAGCCTATCAATCAGGAATTTAGTGGTAATTCAAATAGAAAATTTATAATAATTATTTATTAAATTCAAAGTAAAGCATAATTTATATTGGTGGAAAGTTGAGAATCTCCTTTAAAAACCCTTTTCATTTCATCAATTTTGGGTAGAAAAAAGTCATCAGCCACATACCCTACAAATACCCATCATATCACCACTTTTTGGCCCATCATGATCCTACACATACCCTGTTGGTGTTAGATGAGAAAACCTTTAAGATCTATGAAAATACTCTTTATGTTCCTTCCCCCACCTATCCTATTTTGGAAGACATTATGGGATAAAGGAGTGAAAATTTGGAGAATCTTGACAAGAACACGTGTTCTTCTCTTAGTATCTCCCCTACTGGTGAAGAAGATACTTGGATGTTAGAAAACACAATTGATGAAAGTCATGAGAATCTTAGTTGTCCCTCTTCACCTAAGGAAACCTTTATTGAGCAATATAATTCAACCATTGATAATTCCTCTAATTGCGATGAAGTCATTTTAGAAGAACCAACCTCTGAATGTCAAGAACATTTGGTTTGTAGTTCTCCTAAAAAATCTCCTCCTAGGGAGGATATCATGGTGCAATAAAATTTGAACACTAACACATATAATGAGGTTACCTTAGGTGAAGTGACATTAGAATCCCTTTCACTAAGAGATTATGCAAATAAGCACAATCTTGTTGAGGTTATGATGACACAAATTGGATCTCCTTTAATTAGTGGGCTTCCCAAGTCACCTCCATTTAGTGAATCACATAAGAAAATAAGAGATTTCTTGAAATATAGGATGTAATCTAACAATGTTTTACAACAAGGTCAAGATATAACATAGTTTCTCAAACCTGTAGGGAACCACAAATCACTTCCACAACATCACCATTACCTCAACATATTTTTCCTAGCACTCCTCGTTCACCTTTTCATAATATAGTTGCAGATCTTAAGAAGAATCCTGCTAATATATCCATATGGCAACTTATTCAACTATCACCTACATACAAGTTCCTATTTCAAGAAATATTACAAATAAAGCAGTAGGAGATCCAAGCTTCTATGAAATTGAATAATGTAACATCCCCCTTTCATCCCACACAAGTCACACAACCAAAAATCACATTCCCTAAACATGAATTTCCCTCACTTGAGACTCAAAACAAGAATGAATCCTTGATGATAAAGGTGGTCATTAATAAAATTGTAGTTAGGCACACTCTCATAGACAATGGATTAGAAATTAATGCTTATAGCATTAACCTCCTAAACAAAATTGGCATAGAAAAAGGCTCATTCAACTTAATTATGTTCACATTCATGGCTTTGAAAATACTAATAGGCAACCACTATGGATGATCACATTACCTATTGAGGTCAGACCTGTTGTGTTGCCTACCCATATCCATATCATGCCAAGAACACTTTCATACAATCTTCTCCTAGGGAGACCATGGATTCACACTATGAAAGGAGTCCCCTCTACTCTCCATTATTGAATGAATTTTGAATACAACAAGATATACATAATTGACACAGATGAACAAAGCTATGAATCATATGATCACAACACTTCCAATTCCCCTAATACTTTTATTACAAAATAAAAATTGAATCTATACAAGTTGATGCTAATCCTTCACCTACAATAGCAGCTAAACCATTAAGAATTTTAAGATGAATCAAACTAGTTATTTGTTAGATCTTTTGCGAAGATTCTAATTATATTGTTTTAAAAAAATTAAAAAATAAATTGTGAATAATTTTATGTAATTTTTAATAACTTTTTTTGTGTAGTAATCAACATTTTTAAAAAGTGGTGTTTACTTTAGATTGCATAACTTTTTTTATAGACATGATACAATTATAATTTTTAAAATACAAAAATTTCACACCAATATCTAGGGCATGGATAATTTTTCATAATTTTTTATTGCATTTTTTTTTTTAAATTAATTTTCCAAGTCAGAGTAATTATAATTTGGATAGAGGTGTACTTTGGCCCGCATAACTTTTTTTGTATTCATTTGAAATAACTTATTCTCTTTTTTGTTGGAATGAGAACATCAATACCTAGTGCACATGTATTTTTTGGAATTTTTTTTTCTCTATTTTTCAATTTTTTCATATGTGTGAAATAAAGAATTTGATGTTCTTTGAAAATCCTACATTCACAAGAAATAAAAAATAAATATAATAATCAAGATAAACATCTTTAAATTTATACTTTTTGGGAAGCTTATAATAAGGGCTACATACTTACAAAACATAAATTTTAAATGAATTCATTTTATCACCCAAAAGGTAAATCAAAAGTGGTTTTTTATCAACATTTTGATAGGTGTAGAGGAGACTCAATTATATGTATGGTTTAAATCTAACAAGGTTCTATCAAAGGGGGTTTGATCTAAGGGGATTTTATCAATCCCTCTTTAATTAAAATCATTTAAATGGAACCTTTAAAGTCTTAAATCATTGTATTTTCTAAAAATATGTGATTTTAGGCAAAAATCAGGATGTCCCAAAAAGTGTAACCCATTATTGTGGCAGCACCCCAAGACTTCATTTTGAGCATATCATAGAGTTCATGTTCATTCTACTAATTAATGTAAGGCTTTAAACAAAAAAGTTCAAAATCTCAAGGAGTGTGGTGCTCTTGCTTTTGATGAAGCACCTAATTCCTCTAACTGATACTTACTTTCATCCTATTCAGCTCATCCTTGTCCTACACTAAGTGGGGGCAAGGGGTTAGTTAGCCATTTCCTCGTATGTCACTTATCATTGCCTCTTTCGGCTAGTTGATCACCTTTCATGTACATATAAGAGAAAGCTTGGGATGTGGATACAATTCCTTAATTTGGCTCACCTGTGACATACTTATTTATGATGTAGTTTGATTTGAAAAAATATGACTTGGCATAAGGATTTTCAAATAAGCTCTCATGTCCTCTTTTTCTTTAAAGCAATTTATCACATTAATGATGTTAGAAACCACTTTAAAGTGGGGGAATACATCAACACTTATGTTTTATTGTGTGATTTTCTTTCTTCTTGTGATGCATCCTTTTCTTGGTGGTGTCATTGGGCTTAATTTCCTCCAAGAGCATAGTATTTCTTTGAATTGTCCTCTCTTGGAAATATTAGGCACAATGTTCCCTAAGAAGAGACCTTGCATAAACTAATCAAAATCCCTTTAAACATATCTAACACTATTATGCAATTACACCATTTATTATATGGCCACCTTGCATAATACACTTTGCATTCCTATGGAGCCATCTAGTTTGTTCATGAGCTCCAAGCATACAAATTTTTTCTTGTCTCATGAAGCTCGAAGTTCATTTTTGTGTGGTACCTTATTAAATTTATCAGGAGGTATAACTTTGGTATGGTTTGAGTGGGAAGCCCAATCTGAGGCATGGCTTTCCCCATAGCCACTTGCGTGTGTGTGTGAGTGCACACCAGCCATGGTGTATGTTTCTCACCTTTTTGGACTTCTCACTCGGTGAACAACCAAGAGTTCCATTACCTCAGAGTGCGTATGAATTTTTGGACAAACAACCTATATTTGATCTACATCACATTGGACAAATGGTCGAAGCTTGATCCACCTTTTTATTTTTTCTTATTTTTGTTCTTCTTTCTTCTAGTTATTGACATTGCATGATTGTGTATCTTGTTTTTTGGCAAATCATACACCTTGTGTGTGTCCTTCTGTGCTCATGTTGGTTTGATGAAGGATCTCATATTCTCAGGGCTTGGCCACCTCCTTTGATCTTTTTCATCCTTTTTCATCCGCATCAATACACTTGGACCCATCTTGAATGTCTACTTTAGTGTGAGTTTGAAGCAAGTTCATCCTCTCACTAAAATGGGGGCTAAATGTAGTGTCAAAAAATGAGTCCTTTGACATTTTCACACTTGTTTGGGTCCTCCTTATGGATTTTGGTTTAATGTTTCCTTGATTTAGTATTGTAATGTGGATAAAACATTCACATTAGGTCTTGGGCCCTTATGAACTAATGGAATTTAATGGTGCCTTGCAAAAGTGTTGTGAAGTGTTGTAACACACTTTCACACTTTTATAGGGTTTTATCAATTAACTAAGTATAATAAACATAATTTTAATCATAATTAATATTAATCTTGACTTATTTGGAGTGGTGTAAAGTTTTGTAGCACACTTTAACATTCCTCTAGGATTATCATTAATTATTGGACTTTCTTATGCTTTAATTGGCCCTATTTTGTGTCCACAAGCCTCATTTTTTGCATCTTTTCGAGTATAATCATGAAACCAATCAGTAACCAATCATAATTTAGGTGTTCCTAGCTTGTGTGGCCTAGATTTAGTGCTTGGGACTCATTCGTCACCTTGGGAAAATGAGTCCCACCTAGGTCTTTCTAGCCCCAATGCAGGTTTCACACATTTCTAGAGACTTTGATTTTTTTGTTCCATACATTATGCCAAATGGGATTCATTTTCCATCTTGGGTGAATGAGTCCTGTGTGGCCCAAAATAAAAATTAATTCAAATTTACGGTGGGATTTAATTCTCCTAGTTCTAATGTCGGCTTGTAGTGTTGTAATTTTGGGATTTCTTACATAATAGAGTATAAATACAAGGTTCTTTCTCTCATTTTACCCCCAAGCATTCAAGTATTCATCCTTACAGAAAGTTTGAGTTTAAAAGTGCATTCAAGAGCATTCAAGGATAGATTCTTCATCAATCATTGTAGCAATTCAAGATTCATCATCATGGCAAGGTTCTAATTCCATTATTTCATGTTCATGCTTCATTATCTTATTTCATCATTTGGTTTAATTACCTAAATGGGGTTTAAACAAGGAAAACCCCTATTCCCTAACAATCAACAAGTTTTCCCCTCTTTAATGTGTGATTGAAGGTTTGTAGATTGAAGAAAAGTGGATTTGAAGCCTTCAAAAACACCAAAATGACAAAGTTGCAAATGTTGTCATGGAAAGTTGTCAAGACTCACAAAAAATCATATCTAGGGAAAAATATCCATTGAATTTGCATGAAATCAGTGGGAAAGTGCTTATTTTATCCATCATCAGAGGCTTGCAAAGTTTTAGTTCAATATTATGTTCTTGAGACACTTCGCGAGAAAATGTGACTTATTCCCTAGTTGTGGTGAATGAGTCCCACTATAGCAATTTTTTAGAGATCTTTGCAGATTTGGATACCCATTTAGCTGAAACTTGATCCTATGCAAAGACCCAGATCTAGGACCGACTCACCCAAAATGGTGAATGAGTCCCACTAAGCTAGAAAATTAGTTTTTTTTAGGATTTCAAAGCTCCATTCCATCTCTAGCAAGTTTCCAGGTGCATGCATTCTATTCTATAGCTTTCTGTTTTATTCTTCTTGCATTTTTTAACTCATTTAGTTCAATTTTGCATCAAACTAGGTTTTTCATTTCATCTTGCATATCATTGTCTTTTCCAAGCCATAGCTTGTGGTGAACCCCTCTTGTAATCTGAAATCATATCCTAAGATACCCTATTGTCAGATCTCTTTCTTCATTCTTCATTGGATTGAGGTCTCTAGGGTATCCTTGAATGTTAGTTGGAGAAAAGTGATTTTCTATGTCCTAAACCATATGAACACCCATTTTTCAACTAATTAGACCTATAGATTATTCTCCTTGGATCTTGTACATTGTTGTCATCCCAAAACCTAATAATCGTATTAGGATGTGTACAAAATTTTGTGATTTAAAAAAAGCATCTCTAAATGATGATTTTCCCCTTCCTAATATTGACATGATAGTGGACTCGACTGGAGGACATGGTTTATTATCATCCATGGATGGATTCTCTGGATATAATCAAATCTTCATCAACCCTTAATATCAGTACAAGACAACATTTACTATAGCTTGGGGGTATCAACACAAAGTGATGTCACAATTTTGTCCAACTTATCAACACAAGAGAATTTAAGTATTTTTAACTAAAAATTATTTTTTGTCAAACATATGATCTTGCAAGTTTCATTGTAGCTAAGTTATATACATACACAATTTTTCTAGCTAAAATTGTTGGCTCAATGCATATTTAACACCACTTTGAGTCCAATTTACTGAAAAAGTACAATTATTTCAAAAACTTGATGTTTCAACAACTTCTACTCATGGAAAGAACATTTTTTCTAAAATATAAAAATACCTTTTTGTAGATCCATAAGTTTAGTTTTCAAAAATATATGTATATTAATAGTTTAATTATTATTTATATTTTCCTTTTTATTTTTACTAAATTTAGGTTATCAGCATAAAACATATAGTTGATTACCATGTCAAGGAAAAATAGTAAAACTTATTAAAAAAGAATAGAAAAAAATATGATGCCCTCAATACAAGAATCTATATCAAGATGTTATAATTTATTATCTATTTTAGATAAATAATTAATATGAAAGTTGACATCAATTGGAAACAACTATTTTTTAATATGCACACATTTTAATATTTATTTAAAAATATATATTTATCATAATTGGAAAAAAATATATCCATGCCCTAAAGGTTCAAGTTATAAATACACATAAAAAAATTAAAGGAAGAAAAAAAAATTACGTCTCATGTAACTTCATTTTTTCAGCATTCTATCAGCAACTAAATTATAGTGCTAATTTACAAAAAATATATTCAAATAATATTTTAATTTTTTCAAAAAATAGAAACATAAAATATAATAAAAAATAAATATTTTATTAGTTTGCATCATTTCAAAATTCAAAACATATATATCACTTTTTAGTGATTCAAGTTTAAAATTTGGATCAGTGTTGGGCATTTCCTTTATAAAAGTGTGACACAACTTTGTACTTTTACCCTTGGGGAACATTTTGCTAAGTAGTCATGTCTTTTGGATTAAATAATGCATGCACAACATATCAACGAGCTATGACATTGATATTTCATGATTATATACATAATATTTTGGTAGATTATATTGATGATATTCTATCCAAATCTTTAAATCAATAAGACAATGTGTATATCCTTCAAAAAATATTTGAGTGAATGTGAAAATATAACATGAGATTGAACCCGAAAAAGTGTTTCTTTTGCATAGATAGTGGAAAACTTTATTTTTATCATATCTCACAGAGGAATTGAGGTGGACATGAAGAAAATTGATGCTATAGTTAACATTCCACCTCCTAGAAACATTTTGCAATTGTGTACTTTACAAGGAAGAATTCAAGCTATCTATCATTTTGTAGCATCCCTAGAAAAATAAACATTACCCTTCACACATCTCCTTAAGAAATACATTCAATTTAATTGGAATGAGTACAACAAGATTTTGAGAGTTTAAAATATTACCTTGCTACTCCACCTATTTTATAACTTGTTATGCAAGACAAACCATTTATCCTTTACACAGTAGCATCGACCCATGTCCTTGTAGCATTGTTGGCTCAACAAGATGAAAATGGTAAAGAACATCCTATTTATTACATCAGTTGCACTCTGATTGATTACGTGACACGATACACAATGATAGAAAAACAATGTTTGGCTCTTGTATTCACTACTAGAGTAAATTGAGACATTATTTACTAAACGTTGAAATCCATGTCATGATGAAATTTGATCCTTTAAAACACCTTTTCGCTAAAATAGATTTATTAGGATGCTTAGCTAAGTGTGTTATGTTGTTAACTGAGTTTGACCTTAAGTCTGTCTCACAAAAAGCAATTAAAGGACAATCCTTGACTGACCAATTAGTTAACGCTCCCTCTCCCCTGGCATTACCTAATAATGATTCATTCCCTAATGATAATGTGTTGATGAAAGAAAATAATACATGGGAGTTATATTTTGACAGCTCTAAGTGTAGAATAGGCTGTGATGTAGAGGTTATAATAGTCACACCTGTAGGAAAGCCTATTCCCTTCTACTACTTAAACTTCCTATGCACAAACAACACAATAGAGTATGAAGTGCTAATTGTTGGATTACGAACTACTCTAACTCTGGGAGCCCGAGACATTAGGATATTTAGTGATTCATAATTATTCATTAAGAAAATACACAGAATATATCAAGCAAAGCATGACAAATTATCAAAATACAAGGATCTCACAATGACCCTCTTAAACACATTTGATTCATATACCATTGATAATATCCCATGAAAAGATAATCGACATGCGGATGCAATGGCAAGTGTGGATTCCCTTATATCTCCTCAAGATCCCTCAAAATATTTCACATTTACTATCAATACAATTATGAAAATTTGTGTGGTCGATTTTAGAGTGTGCAATAAATAATGAATGTAAATTAAAACAAATTAATCACATCGATAAGACATCATATCAAAAATCGAAAATCAAATACAAAGGAATGCGAACTCGATATTCTGTCGTTGATGTCGTCCTATCATCCTCTATCTCCATTGTTTTTTTTTATTCCAACTTGCTCTCAGATTGTGTGCTAGGCTCAACAAACGATCTTCCTAGAGAACGAGATTGAAGATGAATGAATGCAATGCTATGCTAAGATTAACATGCTATGAATATTAAAATGAAAGATTATGAAATTATGAAAGCTAAAGATGATAAAGACAATGCTAGAATGCTAGAATGCTAGAATGCAAGTAATCTCTAATTTGTATGTGTTATAAGTTGTAGGTGTAACCAATGCTTGGATTCATAGAGATATTTATAGAGTTTTTGAAAGATTTTGATTGGCTAATGTGATCAATGGCTATGAAAATTCCTGGTAGATCAAATAGTCAAAGATGTATAAGACTAGAGAGAAAAATATAAGAAAACAAAAAGCAATATTTGTTTCCTTTTTCGAAAAAGAGATAAGATGAGATGATAAAGATGAATTGTAAAAATCATCTTTTTGTGAGATTATGGAAATATTTTGAAGATAAATAATTAATTATAAAATTCAATTATTTATTTATTGGTGACATGGAAGTTTTTTTCTTAAAATAGAATATTTGCACGCAAGATTTGAAGAATAATGGAGATTTCATAATTAAATAAAATATTTAATTATGATTTTGAAAAAGATATGAAAGATATTTAATTAAACTTCTTAGAAATGACATGTAAATGAAATTAATTAAATAAAATATTTAATTAATTAAAAGAAATATTTTGAATAGGAGAAAGGAAATTAAATTCAATTAAACCAAAGATTTAATTAAACTTAAATGTGATAATTAATTTAAATAAAAATAGTGGGGGCCCTAGCTCGGTTAGCTAAGTAATTCCGTTGCGGCTCTGCTGGTCACGAGTTCTAGTCTCCCCCCGTCCCGTGGTACCGCGTGTCGCGCCAGGCCACCGATCCACGTTAAAAAGTTTACCATGCGCATTGTAGTTTATAGGGGGTCGTGCTACCCGATTCCTGCAGTCTAAAAAAAAAAAATTTAAATAAAAAATAATATTTATTTAATTAATTAAGTGGACTTAAGAATATGGTAATTAAATAAAATGAATTTATTTAATTAAAGTGGAGGAATAAAGTGAATGAGCAATATAATTAAATTAATTAAATTTAATCATATGTAGAAGACTTTAGAGGATTTTTTTGCAAAAGGGGGTAAAAACTTTATTGAAAATTAAAAGAGCACTTTACAGCAATAATCAAGGGCCCAAGTCCCAGGAACCAATAGAACCAGTTCAATCAAACAACATCAACTATCAATATGAAGCCTGCTATCCTCCTCAAGGAACCGATCCAACTCCTGACGCAACTCAGGGGAAACCTACATCCAGTCTTCAATCTTCCAGCCACCACCATGATCAAAAGCCCATTTGGCCAAGTAGTCAGCAACCCTATTCCACTCCCTCAAGATATGAACAAAGGAGACCTCCACCATCCTAGAGCTAACTTGAAGAGTCCGATGAACCATCGAGGCCAACTGCCAGTTAATACCAGACACTTTCCTCTCATTCAAAAGATAAATCAAGACCTGTGAATCAGCTTCACAAATAACCTTTTGCCAACCCAAAGCAAAGGCATGCTCCACAGCATAAAGAATCGCCAAACCCTCCATGAGATTAATAGTCTTCACCCCCTCATGGATAGAGAAAAAAAATATCACTGAACCCGCTGAGTCCCTGCCAACTCCACCAATCCCAACAGGACCAGGATTACCTCTAGAAGATCCATCCGTATTGATCTTCAAAACACCACCCAGAGGAGGTAACCACTTACCTGCCCATTGGACTCTCTTCTTCCCATGCCGACAGCTCCTTGAACTAGCAGAAGAGGAATGTATCTCCTGAAGGCCCAATCTGTCTACCAACTCAGCATCCTCTTTCCCCAAGGGAAAAACCACATCACTTTTAGCCATCGCCGACTCTTGAATCATTCCTAACATACGCATCCACACTTGCTAACCCACCATTTTCATACCACGGAATAACCTGTGATTCCTCTCCAGCCAGATCTGCCAAAGAAGAAAGGTAGGACCAACATACCAAACATCCTACAAAAAGGTAGCCATAGAGGGGGGTCTACCCATACTATCCCAGAATTCCACCAAAGAGGAAGCATGAACACAAGGTTGCTTCCAAACCTCCCACCACATATGCCAAAGCTGCATAACAAAGGGACACTAGAAGAACAAGTGTGCAGCATCCTCCTCCCCGTTCCCACACAAAACACAAAAAGAAGGCCCTTGGAATCCACGTTTATGAATGTTATCCCATGTCAAGCACCTATTCCAAGCCAGAGTCCAAACAAAGCAATTGCACTTTGGAAAAGAGAGCTTATTCCATACCCTCTTCCACCAATGCACCTCCGCCCCATCCATTTTTTGAGCCAATAACACCTGATAACCAGAAGCAACAGAGTAAATCCCCTTATGATTAGGGGTCTAGGAAAGAATATCCTCTTCCAAAAGAGAACAACAACATATACTGCAAAGAATTGTGTAAAGCTCATCACTTTCTTCCTCCATTCCCACAACTGGCCACTTTGCAGGATCCTTCCAACTAGCCAGAAGAAGAGAAAGACTTGAAGTCACTCACCCTAGACCAACCTTCCACAAGAAATCTCTGGCATAAAGGCAACAAGTTAGGGAACTGAGAGATAAGAGGAGGGAAGCCATCCCAAGAATCTGACCAAAAAAGAGCTTCGGAGCCCCGTCTGCAAATCCAAAATAAACCTTCCTTGATGAGATTCACACCCTTTTGAAGAGTATTCCAAATCACTGACCCTTTCCCCACAAGAGGGTACCGAGGGAGATCATGTCGTGGAATTCCCAGAAAATACTTATGAGACACAATCCTGGCCCATAGTTGATCCTGCTCCACACACCATCTCTAGAACAGCTTAGCAGCCACAGGGCTCACACCGAACAAAGAAGACTGACGAAGACCAAGACCACCATAATGCTTTGGGCTGCACACAACTTCCCACCTAACCAAGCTCCATTTGGAAGTCGAGAAACATCCAGCCCATAAAAATTTCCTTTCTAAAGCATCCAACTCTTTAAGGAACCCCGTTGGAGCCACCTAAAGCATGCATCTGTAGGTAGGAAGATCCTGCACCACAGATTTAAGAAGCTGAACTCACCTAGCAAAAGACAACCACCTATGGGTCCAATGATTAACTTTCACTCAAAACTTATCAATAATATTCTGCTAGGAACCCTTGGGAAGATGCCCAACAGAAACTGGAATACCCAAATAAGTAAAAGGAAGAGCCCCTATTTGAAACCTTAAAAGATTAGCAATTCTTCTTTGGATGGGTCCCAGGGTATTGAAGAAGAAAATGGAGGATTTATCCTCATTAGTCAATTGCCCCGAAGCCACAAGGTAAATGTCCAGCAACTGCCTCAAATTAGTAGCTTCCCTAACTATAGCCATCCCCATCAGAGCAGTATCATCAACAAACTATAAATGAGACTGCGGAGGAAAATCTCCACCCCAATGCCACCCTTGAATGATGCCTAGCCCAACATTTCTTTTCAACAAACATCCAAGACCTTCAACAAAGAGAAGGAAAAGGTACGGAGATAGAGCATCCCCTTGTCGTAAACCCCTAGAAGCCCCAAAAAGTTTAGAATGATCTCCATTTATCAGCACCGAGAACGACACTGATGTCACACAGCTCATGACCCACTGGAACCACTCCTTGCAAAACCCAAAAGCAACAAGGATCTTTCACAGAAAAGACCACCTAACCCTGTCATAAGCCTTAGCCATATCCAACTTAATGAACATTTCCTTCTCCTTGGAGTTGGCCATGGAATGAATGGTCTCTGTTGGAATAACAACCCCGTCAAGAATTTGACGACCTGCTACAAATCCACTCTGTTCCTCTGAAATCAGCATTTTAAGCCACTTCTTCAACCTTTCAGCCAATAACTTCGATATAATTTTATAAGTCACATTGCAAAGGGAGATAGGCCGAAACTGCATTAATCTATCCACCCCATCACACTTGGGAATGAGGGCAAGGAAGGTGGAGTTCAGAGCCCTCAACATCTTCTTATTCTTTTGAGACTCCTGGACAACTGCAAGAAGATCCACCTTTATGATATCCCAAAATTCATGAAAAAACTCAATTGGGAAACCATCCGGGCTAGGAGCCTTTCCTTTTTTCATCTGAAACACAATCTCCTCCAACTCCTCTAAAGAGATCTCTCTCATTAGATACTCATTTGCTTCCCTGGAAACCAACTGGGGAATACAAGAAAGAACATGTGCTTCCTCGATAGAGCCTCCTTGTGAATCTTCCCTAAATAGAGCAGCAAAATACTGTGAAGCCTCAGTAGAGATTTCCTGATAAGAGGCCAGACATTCGCCCCTATCATTCACCAAAACGGGGATGGAATTACCATGCCTCCTGTCCTTCACAAAGTTAAAGAAAAAGGCAGTGTTTTTGTCTCCCTCCTGCAACCATTCAACCTGAGACTTTTGCTTCCAATAGATCTCTTCCTGCAATTCCCATTCCTCAACCACTTTCAAAGCCCTGGCCTCCTCCCTTAGAAGCTCCTCAGAAACCCCATTTTCGCGAGTCAACCACGTAATATTATTCAACTCATCTTGAGCAACACCCTTCTCATGAAAGATGTTACCAAAACAACGCTGATTCCACCTTTTGAGCTGATATTTGACAAACTGGAGAAGCTTGGAAAAAATGTACATTGTTGTACCGAAAGCAGGTCTTCCAATTCTCCACCAAACAACCATATGGTCAAAAAGAGTAGCATCCCTTAATCACATAAGCTGGAACTTGAAGGAAGGGGAACGAGGCATCCGAGTAGAAGTAATACTAAGCTTGATAGGCCAATGGTCAGAACCCCTCCAATCCAGAATTTCAGAGGACGTAGACCACAAGTCTCCAATCCAAAAGCAGGTTACCAAAAATTGATCAAGTCTCTCAGCAACACAGTCCTCTCCAAGCCTCCTGTTATTCCAAGTAAAATGACCATTACTAGGCTGAACATCAAACAAATTTAAATCAGAGATGCTATCCCTGAGAAGAAGCGCCGAAGGCTCCATCCTAGCAAGCCCACCCCTTTTCTCTGACAACTCCACGATAGCATTGAAGTCACCAGCCAAGATCCAAGGATGAAAAGGAACTAGGCTACAAACAAAACAAAGATGGGACCAAAGAAGTTGTTTTCCTTGAAACTCCACCGGAGCATACACATTAGACAGGAGGATACACTCACCAGTCTCAAAACAAGAGGCAACCAGGGAAATAGAAGATCTAGAAGTTACCCACCAAAGAGGGAAAATATTTCGAGGATTCCATAAGCAAGCCACCCCCATAAGCACCAAGAGCCCCAATGCACTGACACTCACCAAATTTCCATAACTTAGGAACCATACTCAACATATTCTCAACAGATAATTTAGTCTCCTACAGAAAACAAATATCTAGAGAATGACTTCTAACCAACTCACGAACAACTTTTTGTCGAGGGCCACTGTTCAGGCCCCTTACATTCCATGATAGGGCAATCATTTCTGGGGGCAAGAGAAAAGTGAATCCAAGGTCTTGATTTCCCCTGACTAAACCAAAGTTTCCCCAGTTGATTTAATCTTTTCCATATCCTTTTTCCTACCTAGTTTGGGATTTTTCTCACCAACCCCTTTCTTTGGTTCCTTTTGCTGAATACCCATGCGAGAAGAGGACAAAGAACTCTTTCCAACTTCCACATCACCTTTATGGGGCAAGGGAGATCCTCCCCCCCCTTTCTTCATAAATCCAATACTGGAATCCTGCACAGTTTGGTCAATCAAATGTTGATCTGAATCCAACTGCCCCACACCAGCATCCTGCACAACTTGCAAAACCTCGAAAGGTTGCCCTTCCTGTCCTGTACCCAAAAATCCCTGGTCCAAATTCATCAATCCTGGATTCACCTCCTACTAGCTAAGATCATCTAACACCTCGAACCTGTTAAAAGTGTCATCATCCTGTCTATCCCTCAAGGTCCGCTTTTGCCCTCGGTTCCTATTGCATGCCTTGACAGGGACAAATCCATCATCTTCAGTAGCTTCACCCTGAACAGGCTCTTTCCCCTTATCAACCTTGGGCGGATTTCGAGAAGGTTGAGAAGGCTGGGATGTCACAGTCTTACCCCTAGGGAACCTACGTTGCAGGTGTCCATATTCATTTCAAATTCGGCACCGAAAAGGTAGGGTTTCATAGTCTAACTGTTGCACCCATGTATAAGGGCCTGCACTTACTTCCACAGAGTGTGGAAATGGTTTACTTAAATCAATTTCCTCATAGATACAGGAAAAAGTCATTACCTTTTTAAATTGTGTCTGCTGTGAAAACCCAATAGGTTTACCAAGCATCGAAGCCACCAAATGCAACACATCATCTCACCAACATTCAACCGGAAACCAAGGCAGTCTAACCCAAACCGGAACTTGACTCAAAAGCTCCTCAGTCAGATTAAAGCCAACATGCCACGGCTTAATAAATAATCCCACCTGGTTATAGAAATATGGCCCCCCTTCAAAGACCCTATTCCGATCCGCCATGCAATCAAAAGAAACCATAAAATAATTGTTCGCTAGGAGCCTAATCTCCATTTCCCCCACTGGAAACTAGGTCCTCTGAGCCCAAGATTCCAAAAATTGCAACGAAACATGCAATCCCAAGAACTTGTAGTAAAAGGAATGCTTCGAATAATAGTCAATATCATCTGCCAACATCTCCATCAGAATCACCAGTTTCAGTCGCTCTTTGCATCTTTCCAGACACCCATTAATTTTTGTAATTCGAGGCCCCCCAGATGGCCCCACATCATTCATCTCCTGATCCGAAGAGAATAAATTATTATCAATCATTTTCGCATTTAGCACTAGAGGCATCGATCCAATCGCAGAACATAAGTCCAACCTAGGGTTGGCCCCAGATGAAATCCCACACAACATTGCTTCACAGATATGTAAATCAAGCATTGAGCCCCTAGAATGAAAGAACAAAGAAAATCTTCAGTACAAGAATACGCTGGGTCTCCCTGAACGTCTCCCTTAGTGGCAACAGAAGAATTCTTCTTGACAAGGGTTCCAACACCCCCAAGCCAAAACATGAATGAGGCAAGGCTATGAAGAAGGGAAGAGCGATATACACCCCCACCCTATGCAGCGAGCAAGAAAAAAATGGGACAAAGAGGAGCATCCACCGCCTGCCATAGGAACAGATGCCCACAGCCCATCAAAATTCGCCAGTCCTCAGCCACACACCAGCTCCATGCCAGTCAGACTAGGCAGAGAACGCAGAAAAAATGAAGCCCACTATAGAATAAAATAGACACACAAAACCACAGGTTCTCCCCCTCCCTGAATGCGTCAAAATCCCCCCTCACACGCAGCAGTAAGAAAAACGATAAGCGAACTAGGGCACGGTTACCCTAGCTCGGCACACAGAGCTCGAGCTCACCATCCATACCCAGATCCGTCCTTTTTCCTCGTAGAAGACTTTAGAGGATTAATTAAATAATAAAATATTTAATTAAATGCTAGGATTTAAACATGACCAATTTTATGCATATACATTTTTCCCCTCTTTGAAGTGATGTTTGAAACAGATTCCTTCAAAGAAAATATTCTTGCTTTTTGAAATTTGCCGCATTTGGTTTTTCCCTTGATTGGAAAAAATTTAACTGATATGCCCCTAATTTGATTCTGATATGTTTTTGATATTTGATGATGTCGATATTAATGATGCACCCTCGAGAGATAAATCACTGATGATGAGAAAACATTTAGATGATAAGAGGGACACAGTGATTTAGTTCCCGATAATTGATGAAAAAAATGCCCTAGTTAAAAAAAAATGTCCCCAAAAACCCACTTTGTTTGACCCTTAAAAGGTAAAAGGGTAAAAAGGCAAGTCATTTTCACTTTTTGACTTCTAGAAACCTTTTTCTCTTATGGTGACTTGGCGCGATGGAGATCCCTTATCACCTACATAGATTTGAGTAGTCCTGTCGATATCAGTGACCAGCTACATATGGGCCACTGGTGAGTCGATTCATACCTTTTTTGCGTCAAAATTTTTCAGTTTGAATCAATTTTTGAATGATTTTAGCACAAATTTAGGTTTAAACTTGTCGTTTTAGTGCTTTTAGAAAATAGAATAGTGCATTCAAGTTTTCTTTTAGCACATATAGGTCATAAAATATCACTTTCAGGTTTATTCAGTTTAGTGCATATGATAAGCGAAGTAGTGCATATAGGAGGCTAGTCGTGAAGTTGGTAGATTAGCGCATATAGGAAGTAGAATAATGTTTTTAGGGTTGTGGCACATAGAGTAATAAAAAGACACATTTGTTTAGAAATTTAGTGCATATAGGGAAATAGCGCATAGAGTATGTGATTTAGCGCTTATAAGGAACAAAATGGCGTGTTTGGGGTTTTAGTGCATATGGGGGGAATTTTAGCACATTTAGGGTTTTAGCGCTTATAGGCCACAGAGTAGCGCTTTTAGGAAAATTTAGAAAGAATGTTGTATTGATGAAAATGATGATGAAGTATTGCTTCTTTTGTCAATAGATAGTAAAATTGTCATGTCATCATGTTGAGAAATTGATAACTTTGCTTCCCAAAATAGAAAACAAAGAGTAGATAGCTGATAACTTTGTTTCCAGAGAATGAAAAACAAAGAGTAAATGATTGATTGTATTGTGATTTTCTGATAACTTTTCTTTTAGAAAACAAAGAGTAGATGGTTGATTTGCTTGAAAACATATTTGCATTCATGATTGAAGTACAAATAGGATGATGATTTTGATTGTTGATAAATTTTCCTTCCTAGAAAAGAAAAAAAAGTAATTGATGATAGAGTAGATTGATTTGATATTCAGATAGAAAGATTTTGTATTGATTTTCTGATATGAGTCACTTAGATACAACATTTGATATGGTTCACTGATATGGGTCATTGATTGATATGGATCACTTGATATGAGTTTGATAGATAGATATGAGTCTAATTGATATGGATCCGAATAGATAGATAGGAGTCCAATTGATATGAGTCTGATAGATTGCCTTTTGTGATGACCAAAAATAGGAGGTTTTCAAAAACCTCTAGATTAGAGAGTGTCATCATGCGGGGTGGGATAGGATCTGAGATTTGAAACCGGTTGATGTTTAGTTGATAGTGAGTTGTAGGTTGGGTCCATTGTTGTCGATGCCTCCTATTTGGGCCAACAAGGGCCTGTTGACTGCATTAGCAGAGAGGTGGCATTCAGAGCATAACACTTTTCATTTATTGACTGGTGAACTAACGGTGACCCCAGAGGATGTGTACAAGATTTTGGGGATCCCGGTGGTAGGTGCCCTTGTGTTCTATGATCACAAGGAGGTGGGTGGGACAGATGCCCTTAGGAGAGTATATGGAGATACACAGATAGCAGGGTACTAGGTGCCATGGGCAGACTTTAGAGGATATTTGGCCTTACCTATAGTGTTGGGTGCTTTTATTGGAGGCTTCCTTTGTCCGGATCACCGGTCAAAGGGGCTATCAGTTGGATGGGGGAGGATCATTGAGAAAATGATGGGTCAGCCGAGGAGATATTCCTAGGGGAGTTACATGCTAGCACACTTATATCATGACCTACACCGGGTAGTATATAGAGAATCATCGAGTTTATCATGTGGTTTTACACTACTCTAGATCTGGGCATGGTAGCATATTGTTGTGACTAGACCGCTATGTCTGAGGGCTAGGCCACCAGGCAGGCCATATGTGTATGCATATATGTTTGCACTTGTCCAGTCCAAGTTGGGCAAGGTGGAGTATTGGAGATGGACCTTGGATGACATGGATGCAGTGAAATGGAGGCCTTATACTGATTGTGATGTATGGGACATAGATCCCTTGGAGATGTCATTTGTAGGTATACCCAGGTTTTTGATAGGTCAGACGCCATTTATTATAGAGATATTTTTGGCTTTGTGAGTACAGAGGCAGTTGAGTCTCACATAGGGTATGCTTCAAGGCATTGCACACTATGGATGGTGTAAGGATGAGCCTGGATGTGGTCCTTGCATTTTTTACCAGGTGGCATATACTGAGTATACTACATTATAGATTGAGGTATGGGGTGCCCAACCTGATATTATTGACGCTGGCATGTCTAAGGAGTACTTGATGTACTATCATACACACCCATTTCCACGGTTCACATGTCCAAATGAGCCAACACCCATTTTAGTGGTACCTCATCCAAGGGTTGGGAGACAGGAGGATGTAGCCAGTGGTGAGCAAGCAGTTGGTGGAGGAGATGAGGAGGATAGTGGGATGAGGAGAGTTCAGATGATGACAATGGTGATGATGACAAAGGTGGGGAGTAGAGGCCAGTGAGAGTGAGACTAGTGAGACTGAGGCCAAACTTATTGGGCAATGTCTAGATTATGCAGAGGCCTAGGACTGGTATTGGCCGGAGGATAGTGATTAGGGTTGCCTCTATGTCACAGCAGGCACAGATAGATACACTGTAGACCCAGGTGCAGATGCTTCAAGATCAATAGGTGCAGTGGCAGAGCCAGTTGGCTCCGGTTCAGAGCATTGCAGTGCAGTTACAATCACAACTTGCATAGGCATAGGCATAGGCACATGCATAGGTACAAATACTTCCTCTTTGCCCAGACCCTCAGATAGCTCAGTTGATAGCAGAGAGAGATTCTTTGAGACAGAGAGTAGCAGAGGTAGAGGGTGTGGCACAAAGACTCATGGGCATTGTTGAGAGTGCATCTTTATGAGAGGCCATTATAGAGGGGTTTGAGATGGCTAGAGAGGCCAAGTACTACTGAGTGAGGTATGAGGAGTTGTGCCCTCTTGAACATAGAGAGCCTCACCCACAGTCCCACAGTAGGACTAGGAGCAGATCACAAACAACTACACAGAGTAGAGGGGTTATAGGGCCTCGAGACCAGCTCCATCAGGGGGGTCCACCAGCCAGCCTTGAGCCATTGATACAGGATTATTGATGTATCTGATTTTGTGGGGACATGTGTATTGGTTTTTTATCATATCTCATGTATCTCTCTATACTATTTAGTTTCACTGGACATTTGGACATTTGTATTTATTTTTTATGAGCAATGATATGCAGTGGCGATGAGTTTTGATGATGTGTTTCCTTGATGTGATGATGATATGGATGTGCATTTATTTCTGCATGATGTGATATGGATTTTGATATGCATGTAAGTGATTTGATGATATGTAGGATGATTTATGATATGCTTATGATGATGATTTATGATGCATACTAATGATGTCATGCAGGTGGATGACCTATGATGTGATTAATGAAATTTTTGTTTTTGTATTTTTCAAATGCAATAAATAATGATGATGTGATGGAGAATGGATGCTGAGTCTATGAAATGCATCGTGAATTTGTAGTATGTATATGATTTACAAAAAGAAATGATATGTAAAATGAGTCAAATGTTTATGGAAAAATGTCATGATAGATAAATGAGTGCAATAATGGGATGAAATGTATGATGTAATGAAATGTAATGACATGGTGATAAAAGAAAATAATAATGAGATGAAATAATAATGATGATAAAAGGATAATGAAATGTTATGAAAAATGAAATGATAACTATAAAATAATAAATGATAATGATGATGAATTGAGATAAAATGATAATGATAAAATGAAATGAAATGATATGATAAAATGAAATGATAAAAATAAAATGAAATGATATGATAAAATGAAATGATAATGTAGTGAAATGCAATGAAATGATAGTGTAATGAAATGATAATGTAATGAAATGGTAGTGTAATGAAATGGTAGTGTAATGAAATGGTAGTGTAATGAAATGATAGTGTAATGAAATGATAATGTAATGAAATGATAGCGCAATGAAATGATAATGTAATGAAATGATAGCGTATAGTAATGAGATGATAATGTACTGAAATGATAAAGCAATGATAATGACAATGTAATGAAATGATAACGCAATGAAATGATAATGTAATGAAATGATAGCGTATTGTAATGAGATGATAATGTATTGAAATGATAAAGCAGTGATAATGATAATGTAATTAAATGATAGCTCAATGAAATGATAATGTAATGGAATGATAGCGTATTGTAATGAGATGATAATTTACTAAAATGATAAAGCAATGATAATGACAAATTGATGATGAAATGAGGAAGATAATAAATAAGATGAAAATGGAAATTATATGAAATGGAGAAATGAATGATAAATGAAAGGATCTAAATGACATGCAAATGAATGATATGAAAATTGCCAAATGAAATGATAATGCATAATGATGAAGTACATAAATGGTATGAAAATGAATGATAAATGATAAACTAGAGGATATGTACTGGACCTAGATGAAATCAAGGCTGAGAAGTTAAGTGCAAAACATGAACTAATAGACGGAGAGCTACACATAGCATCTATTTGCCATATTTTCACTATTTGTTTTTATTGCATTTTTATGATTTTTTTTTTTTTTGTATTTTCCCTGTCAATAGATTGCCTCTTGCCAGGTTAAATACACCCTATGACGATTTTAATTTTTAATTTTTTTCAAGACATTTTCTGCTATTTTGTGATTTTTTCACTTAGACTTTTTCTGCTGTTTTGTGATTTTTACAAGAATTTTTCTATTGTTTTTGTGATTTTTTTAGGACTTTTTCTGCTATTTTTATGATTTTTTCACAACTTTTTCTGTTATTTTTGTGATTTTTTCAGGACTTTTTTAGATGGTGATGACTGCTTCAGACATAATACATTTTCAAGTGCATGTTGTTGATAGGTTCGTCAAAAAGGTCCCTTTCTAGCATTGATAGCTTGTATGCTCTTGAACCATATATGGCGATGACCACGTAAGGACCCAACCAATTTGGTTCAAACTTTCCTTTCTTCTCTCTATCTTGCTGATTGTGTGAATTCTCCTTCAGAACAAGATCACCAACCTAGAAGGTACATGGCTTGACTCTGTGATTATAGCTATGATACATCATCTATTGATATGCTTTTCAATGATCAATTGCTCATTGTCTCTTCTCATCAAGGAGTTCCAGCTCTTGTACTTGAGAAAATTTGTATTCATTATCTATTGTGAGACCTTTCAGTGATACTCTAAGTGAGGGAATTTCAACTTCTAGAGGTAATATAGCCTTTGCTCCATAGACAAGAGCAGACGGTGTTGCTCCTATTGGCATTCAGATTCTAGTTCTGAAGGCCCATAATGCGGGATTAAGTTGAACGTGCCAATATTTTCTTGTATCATTCACAGTCTTTTTCAAGATTTTCACTATCGTTTTGTTCAAGGCCTCTGCTTGGCCATTCCCTTGTGGATAATAAGGTGTTGAATATTTGTGTTGTATATGGAATCATTCACAAAGTTTATCAACATCCTAATTCTTGAATGGTCGTCCATTATCTATGATAATGGAGTTGGGAATGCCATACTGAAAAATGAGATAGTTGAGGATGAACAACAAGATTTGTTTGTCGATAACCTTAGTCAAAGGTACTGCCTCAATCCATTTGGTAAAATACTCTGTCGCTGTGATGATGAATTTTTGTCCATTTGATGATGAAGGATGAATCTTTCCAACTAAATCTAACCCCCATTGAGAGAATGGCCAAGTTGGCATGAACGGTTGAAGTTCTTGTGTAGGAGCATGAATGAGATTCCCATGAATCTAACATTTGGAGCACTTTTTCACAAAAGTGAATGATTCCCTTTCCATAGTCAATCATTAGTAACCCATTCTAATCAATTTCTTGGATAAGGTCAGTCCATTTGAATGCGTACCACAAATGCCACCATGAACTTCTTGTAAAGCCTTGTTAGATTCATCACATTAAAGACATCAAAGTAAAGTACCATCAAGACCATGATGATAAAGGGTGTCAGTGATAAGAGTATAGTGAGAGGATTGGAAAATGAAATTGCGCTTTTGGTTACGGGATAAGTCAGGTGATAAGGTATCATATTTTAGGTAGGCATAAATCTTTCCATACCAAGGTGAATTGGATCCTATTAAGTGGCAAATGATTTGGATTTCAGGTGTGTCATAGGTAGGTGCAAATGATTGTTCCACTATAAATTCATAGCGAGCCTAATTTTCTAGGAGTTGTAGCAATGATGTGATCGTGGCCATAGCGTCAACTACTTTGTTATCAAGTCTTGGAATATGTATGAACTTGATATCTATGAATTACTTCTTGAAATCATCAACCATCTTGTTATATGGCAATAGTTTGTCATCTTTGGTTTGATAATCATCATTGATCTGATTAATGAGTAGTTGTGAGTCACCATAAACTTGTAGTTCTGTAATCCTCCATTTCAATGCTATCTTGAGTCTAGTGATTAAAGCTTCATATTCGGATATGTTATTAGTGCATGGAAACATTAGCCGATATGACCGAGGAATGGTATTTCCTTAAGGGGTGACAAAGAGTATGCCTGCCCCTTATCCGTGTTGAGTGAAAGATCCATCAAAGTATAAATACCAAGGTTCCTTTGATTCTACAGTGAATAAATTAGCATCTGGAAAGTCAATGTGTGTGGGATGCTCTACTTGTAGTGGTGCTTCAGCTAGTTGATCAACGATAACTTGTCCTTTGATTGCTTTGTGATCAACATAACGAACGTAAAACTCGCTTAGGATCACAACCCGTTTTGCTAGTAGTCTTGTTAATGTAGCTTTGCTTAAAAAATACTTGAGTGGATCAATCTTTGTAACAAGATTGATTGTATGAGTTAACATGTAGTGCTGAAGTTTCTGTGAGGTATAGACTACTATGAGGCAAGCCTTTTCGATAAAAGTGTAGTTGAGTTCATGACCTGTAAGTGTTCGGCTTATGTAATAAATTGTACATTCTTTTCCTGTAGAGTCCTCTTGTGCTAATAATTCCCCTAAAGATGTCTCAGTTGCAGCAATATATAAGATTAGAGGTTTGTCTAGATTTGGTGGTACTAGAACTGGTGGGTTCATCAGGTACTACTTGATCTGTTGAAAGGCCAATTCACACTTATCATCCCACTTGAAAGGAACATTTTTATGCAATAGATGTGTAAAAGGTAGGCTTTTATCTGCCAGCTATGAAATGAACCTTCGTATAGATTGAAGTTGTCCTTGTAATGACCTCAACTGACTGATATTCCATGGCAGAGGCATTTCTATGATTGCTTGCACCTTGGCAGGATCTACTTCAATTCCATTTGCTAATACTATGTATCCCAAGAGCTTCTCAGATGTGACCCCAAAGACACATTTCTTGGGGTTGGGGTGAACTTTGAACTTTTCCAATCTTGCAAAGATTTTGGATAACACTTCGAGATGTCCTTCTCTTGTGTATGACTTTTCCAATATGTCATCTACATAATCTTCCATGAATGTGTGCATCATGTCATGAAAAATTGTAGTCATAGCTCTTTGGTAAGTAGCCCCAGTATTCTTTAGACTGAAAGGCATGACATTCCAACAACAAGTTCCCCATGGACATGTAAATGTTGTTTTATCCTAGTCTTCAGGTGCAATCTTGATTTGGTTGTAACCAGAAAAACCATCCATTAGTGAATACATGGCATGGCCAGTTGTTAGATCAACTATAGTATCAATGCTTGGAAGTGAGAAGTCATCCTTAGGACATTCCTTATTAAGATCTTTGAAATTTGTGCACACTCTAACACTTTTGTCGGGCTTGGACACTAGAACGATGTTGGAGATCCATTTTGCATAGTCAATCGATCTTATAAATCCCACATCAAGGATTTTTCAAAGTTCTTCTTTAACTAGTAGTGCAACATGAGGATGCATCTTTCTGAGTTTTTGTTTCACCAATTTAACTCCTGGTTTGATGGACAAGTGATGCATTATAAGATCAGGATCAAGACCTAGCATGTCTGCGTAATACCAAGCAAATTTGACTTGATTTGTTCTGAGAAATTACATGAATGCAAATACTTCTTTATCTATCATTGATGCAGCTAACTATAGAATCTTTGGTTTTTTTGAACTTTCAAGATTAATTTCTTTTGTAGGCTCAATCAAGATAGGCCATTGCTCATGATAATGCTTCGGGAGAGTGTCAAGTATCCCATCATCAGGTTCCTTAAAAAGGTTTTCACAATCCGATACGCTCTTTGTTTTATCTTTTGTTTGATCTAACATTGCCAGATTCTAGTTTTCACCATTAGATCTTTCTTTTTTATTTTTATTTTTATAGCTAGGAGACTTGACACTCTCCTGATTAAAGACTTTGTGCCAAAAATTTCTAGTGGAACAATCATTTGTATCATCTATGGAAAGGAAGTTCACAATAGATTCATCATTTGGGAACATAGGTAGATCGATAGGTCTGGATGAATCCTAGTCAATGAGATCGAGATGGATCAGTGGTAGCGGGTCATTGGGTTGCATGAGATCAGCTATGGTTAAGGTCATAACAGAGTTGTCTGTAGGATTCGAGGTATGAGGAAAATCAATGATGGTACTATTATCACAATAATCTTGTTTGATTAAATTTGACTCGGTATCACTAGAATCATAGTCACTTTGTAGTTTAGATTCTTGCAGTTGGGACCCTGACCCTTCTCCTTTGATTAGAGTTGGGGTGTACTTGTGTACCACATCAACCTTTTTGTCCCTCTAGAACTCATAATTATGGATAGTGTCCCATTCATATTCACTAGAATCTGTGTCAGAATTATTATCCATGAAATTTTGAATTGCTATCAAACAAGATTCCTTTGTATTCGACCCTTCTTGCAATGTGAGAACAATATCATGCAACTGCTTAGATATTACTTCTTTTGAGTTGGTATCATAGCCTAGTCCTATTTTATCTTTTGTAGTAAGTCCTAGAAGGTGAATAGGCTCAACTACTCCTTTTCTCTTTCCAATAGGACCATTACCATTGTAGCCCATCTTTTGCATGATTGAATATCATTTACCATATTGATCAGTTAGTAGTTTGATATTAAGAACTATTACATCTTCATCTTTGTAGAGCCAACTTAAAACTTCTCTATCCTCAGAATCTTCCATAGGAATTTTTTTTTGATAAATCATCCATTAAACTTTGTATTTGGCTCGGTTGGTGGTTGTGTTGATGTGGAGGCTATAGATATATGTTGTTGTGTAATAAAGGGTTGTCCATGTTACCGAGGTGATATAGGTAGATTAGTAAGATAGAGAGTGTACTCCCTTAATCCATTGTCTTTGAACTATAGTTGCTTGTCAAATATTTTGGTTAACTAACTAATTTGTGTATCAAATTTCAGAGAAGTATTAGTAGGAGCTTCTTGATTGTTGGGAACCAAAGTATATTGACTAGCTTTGATGTTGGCACAAGTTTGACTACTCAAATTATCAGCTGGTATTGTGATCTCTTGTCCTTCATAAGGAAACTTAAGACATTGATGATATGTGGATGGGATAGCTTGCATTTTGTGGATCCAAGGACAACCCAACAAGATGTTGTATGCAAGATCACAATCTAACACTTGACATGAAGTATTTTTTATAACAGGTCCCACTTTGACTGGTAGCATGATTAAACCTTTGGATTCCCTTTCCTCATCATCATAGGATTTAATAGTAATCCTTCTTCTGGGATCAATGGAGTCCTCAGAAAATCCTAAAGCCCGAACTAACTTCATAGTACATATATTCAAACCCGCACCTCCATCTATTAGGACACGTCTGACATGAAACTTGTGGATCATGACTTCTAAGTATAGCGATGAATTATGGGGATGTTTGATGGAAACATCATCTTTTTTAGAGAATGAGAGACATGTGGGTGAGGAAAAGTGTCCCACCTTGGCTTGAAATTGGTCCACATCTAGATCAGTGGATACAATTGTTTCAACGAGGGCCTTTTCTAGAATTTCCTTATGTGCTGGGGAAATCTTTAGGAGTTGTAAGATAGAAATCTAAGCAGGAGTTTTTTCAAGTTGATTGACTAAGTCATATTAATGTTGAGGTAGGGGCACAGTGGATTTCGAAGAAGCGCCCTTTAAGACAACTTTAACTTGTTCTCTTGTTGTTGCATTGAATTCTTTATATTCCATCTTTTCTTTAACTTTAATAACATTG
Source organism: Sequoia sempervirens (assembly GCA_007258455.2). Classification (NCBI taxonomy): domain Eukaryota; kingdom Viridiplantae; phylum Streptophyta; class Pinopsida; order Cupressales; family Cupressaceae; genus Sequoia; species Sequoia sempervirens. The sequence goes on along the minus strand of VDFB02000003.1, from coordinate 292,143,089 downwards.
ACCCACTCATCATCAGTGTAGATATGATTGATTATATGATCATTGATATGATTCACACTTTTTCACGAAGACTCGCCCTTTTGATAGTTTGGAAAAGGGTTGTGAAATACTTGGTGGTATTTTTTTGATTGTTGGTGTCCTTCTATTGTGATGGTGCCATTTTTTATTAATTCTTGGAATTTATTTTTCAAGGCTTGAAAATTATTTGTGCGATGGCCCTTGCACCAATGATAATCACAATAGTATGCATCATTCCATGATGGAGGCTTCACACTAGGTTCAAAATTGCATTGAGGTGGTAAAACAAGAACATTTTTAGCCATCAATTCTTTGAATGTTGATTCTAAGGATTGACCTAGTGGAGTCAAAGTTCTTTTGTTAGAGAAGAATGAAGATCATTGTGGAATTACGTTTGAGGTATTGCTTAAGGCATTGTTGTTGTTATCATTTCCATGGTAACCTTGATTGGTGGCATTCCCTTGATTGGGAGTAGAAGTTCGATTCACATTATTTCTCGGAGGAGAAGGATTGTTTCCCTAATTTGTGACTGAACTGACATTGTTATAGTTATTGTTGTGAGGAGCACTAAGAACAAATGGCTTAGTCCAGACATAATTTGCATCTACAACACCATCATTCACCACATTTTTATTGTGAGTCCAAAACATGGATTTTCCATTGTGGTGATTTGATGAGCTAGGATTGTCTTTATCAAGTTTTATTATCCCTCTTTGGACCAAGGCACTCTCAATGGTGATGGAATTTTCAATTAATTTCTGAAAAGAGGGAGGACAATGAAGATTAAGATGATAACTCATCTCTTGATCTAAGTTGTTTATGAAAGTGTTGATCTTTTCCTTTTCAGGAACATGGCATGGATATCTAGCAAACAATCTTCTCCATCTCTGAAGAAATGTAATGAATGGTTCACTAGGTTTCTATTTATCCTTGTGGAGATCAATCATGGTTATTTGATGTTGTATGTTGTAGGAATATTGTAATATGAAATCATTAATCAGTTCCTCAAATGTCTTGGCAGGCGGTGTGTTTTTTGATAGCCATTCCATAGATTGGCCTCCAAGACTTCTAGGAAACAAACACATCAAGTATGTGTCCTCATGAGAAAACTCTAAAGTCATATTTTGGAAGTCTCTCATATGATCAATTGGATCTGATTTCCCATTGTAATGATCGAACTTTGGGATTTCACAATGTTTGGGAAATGGGATCATGTTGAGATGTCGGTCAAAAGGATAAGGACATATGTCATCAAGAGCATATGTATTTTTTGGGCTCCCCCTTGTAGATCTTTAATTTGTCCTTGTAGTGCTTTAACTTGTTGAGTCAAGGCACTAAGATTAGACAAGGGTGTTTCATCAGGATTAGTCTTTATGTTCTTAGTATCAAAATCATGGGGTAATTTAGCTCCTTTGTTAGCTAGATATATAAAATATTTTTTTTTGTTATGCTCCAAAAATATTTTCTAAGGCTTTGTGAAATTTGGGATCTTGTTTAGCCTCTCTACAACATTCTTCATCTCATTCATCATCACTATCTATAGGAGTTTTGCTCACATCCTTGTTCAAAGGGAATGGATTTTTTTCTCTTTCACCCATGTTATCTTTAAAAAGGGGATTATGACTCACACTATAAAGGGTATTACTAGTCTAACCTTCTTCTTGAGTTCTTCGGGTATAATCTTCCTATTAAATATCCTCTTTCAGCTTATTATATTGAGATCTTGTAAAAATAGACATACAATTTTGAAACGTTCTTCTAGACTTAGATCACAATTTTATAAATGCACAAATGATGATATTTTGATCTGAAAAGATGAAAATATTATGATATGATCAAAAGATGTTCCTAATTCTTGATTGTGGCTTCCAATGATAAAGGATATCAGAATCCTATTGGGGAAGTTGAATCAAATAATCAACAATTTTTTTGAAAGGTGCACTTTTTAAGATTTGATCCTTGTTTTTGAAGAATGATAAGTATATAAAATAGCCTAATTAAGATCACTAAAGGATTTGACTGGGATGTGTTGAATATTCAATATAAGGTTGTGGTAGATAATCAAACTCAAGAGGCTTACTGTGATTGTGTCATTGAGATAGAGCTCTTCTCTGGAAATATGCTCGTGAATATAAAGGCTCTACAATGTACTCGTCAGTAAACCCCTTAGCAAAATCTTGGTATCTATGAAGAAACTTATAGTAGTGGAGCAAGACGTTTCGATTCTTATAGAGAAACTTTCTACATTGCAAGATTTTCTTGTAACCTAAATGTTTCTTAGGTTTCTTGATTCTATTGACAATTGATTTCTTGAAAAATTTGGTTGATTTCCATTCTGTAAGGATGGGTTAAATGTCAAGATGCTATTGGACCGAAGATGTTATAAACTCAAATCTGTCAAAATTAACAATTCTAGAAAAGTGACAAATGCGCTATTTTGTACCCTATATGTGCTACAGAAATAGGTATATGTGCCAGAGAAATAGTCAAATGCGCTACAACAGACCTCAGATGCACTACTATGTCTCCTATATGCGCTACAAAAAAAATGCTTTGATAGTGACAAATATTGTTTGTAGGATATTCAGTTTATGCACTAAAACATACCCTAAAAGCACTGAACTAGCCAGTGAATGTGCTAGAATAGACCCTATATGCTCTACTTTGTGTCCTATATGTGCTAAAATAGTTTTCCCAAAGCGGTTTTCAAATAGTTTTCAGTTGAAATTTTGCATGTTCATTTTGGATGATCCTTTGTCTAAATTAATGTGATTGAAGACACAAAAAACACTTTGAAAATAGTTGTTTTTAAGCCCTATGCTAAACATCAAGTGTATGTTCAAAAATGTTTTTCAAAAAGTGTTTTCACAGGTTTCACACATAACAGACAATTCAGGCAGACTCACTCTTAGTACTTAAGTAGGTCATCATAATAACCAAATCCCACATCTTAGAACTACGTCGATTCACATAGCCATGTCACCCCCAAAGGGGCGCCCATTTTTTTTTTTCCAGGCACGTACTCAAAGTGATGGAAGTGGATATCGGATCCCCTGAGCAAACGGTCCTTGGAAGTTATATGGTGAGTGTCTTGGGGCCATATTCTTCCCTCCCCTTGCATTGTGATTATTAAGATGTTCAGAAACTGACTTCGGCTAGCTACTACACTAGTTTCTTAGTAAGGGTTTCCGTTTGATGCAGCAATAATAAACTCCCTTAGGAGACCTCCCAACCTTTAGAACAAAGGATTTGGGGATGGTTATCTTACACACTACCGGAAAAAGTGGGTTTCCCAAAATTTGCTTTAAATTTTATAGTGGGGTGGAATAGCCTGGCTTTCACTTGAACCCACTTGAGTTGTTCCTATTGGGTGAGTATTTTTTCCCACAAGAGTAGGCCCTCTACAAGATGTAATAAATCATTTAGAAATTATAGAAATGTAAAAGGAAAGTCTGGTATTCTGATCACCCAGTTAAGGGGAGAGCATAGACCTATTGCCACAAACATAGTAGACAATGTTCTATTTAGAGCCCAAATCACAATGATCTAATCTATGTGAAGATGTTGCTTCATGAAAACAAGTTGTTCAATTTTAACTATGAAAATCATTGTGTGGTGACTATCCTAGATTGCTTCATTTTAATCCATGTCTACCCTAGGGTTGCTTCTTTTAAAAAACTAGATGTGACTATCCTAAATTGGTTCTTTTTTAATTAGAAAAGGTTTTGTCTGCAGAAGGCATCAGACTCAGAACCTTGTTTAGTTACAACCTGCATGTGCTAAAAGATCACTTATATGCACCACAAAAACAAGTAAATGCGCTAAAACAGATCTTATAAGCGTTGCAAAGAGTCCTAAATGCACCAAAAGAACTCCTAAATGTGCTAGAAGAAAATGCTACAAAAATTTTACAAGATTTTTAGTAAACTGAGCTGAATATATGCACCATTCTATTCCTTATAATCATTGTTATGTTCCCTAAATGCACCGAAATAGTTCCTAGATGTGCCAGAAGACCTGCAAAAGCACCCAAAGAAACCCTGTATGCACCATAGAAACCTGCAGATGCGCTAAAACAAATTTTTTTGCAAATATCCGAATTCTAGCATGCAAAATCCTGTCAAAAAACCTACAAATAGATGTTAAAAATGGGGCAAGGCCCCACGGTGGGCACCAGAAATGTGTGATCAATTTTTTTGTGTGCAATAAATAAATATATGGTTTTTCTGAATTTTTGAGTGTGATAAATATGTAAAAACAAATAAATCAAACACACCGATAAAACATTATATTAAAAATAGAATTTAAATGAAAATAAATGCAAACTCTTTCTTCTTCCTTTGATGTCATCCTATCGTCCTATGAAATTATATGATATGAATGTATAGATAGGAGTCCAGTAGTTTTTGCCTCATAGAAAGTGGGTTTTATAGGCACTAGAAAATGTGTGGTCGATTTTAGAGTGTGCAATAAATAACGAATGTAAACTAAAACAAATCAAACACACCGATAAGACATTATATCAAAAATAAAAAATCAAATACAAAGGAATGCAAAATCGGTATTTTTTTGTTGATGCCATCTTATCGTCCTCTATCTCCAGTGTTTTTGTCAATTCCAGCTTGCTCTAAAATTGTGTGCTAGGCTCAACAAATGGTCTTCCTAGAGAATGAGATTGAAGATGAATGCATGCAATGCTATGCTAAGATTAACGTGCTATGAATATTAAAATGAAAGATTACAAAATTATGAAAGCTAAAGATGATAAAGACAATGCTAGAATGCTAGAATGCTAGAATGCAAGTAATCTATAATTTGTATGTGTTATAAGTTGTAGGTGTAACCAATGCTTGGATTCACAGAGATATTTATAGATTTTTCAAAAGATTTTGATTTGCTGATGTGATCAATGGCTATGAAAATTCCTGGTAGATCGAACGGTCGAAGATGTATAAGACTGGAGAGAAAAATAGAAGAAAACATAAAGCAAGCTTTGTTTCCTTTTTCAAAAAAGAGATAAGATGAGATGATAAAGATGAATTGTAAAAATCATCTTTTTGTGAGATTATGGAAAGATTTTGAAGATAAATAATGAATTATAAAATTCAATTATTTATTATTGGTGGCATGGAAGATTTTTCTTAAAATAGAATATTTACCCAAGATTTGAAGAATAGTGGAGAATTTCATAATTAAATAAATTTAATTATGATTTTGGAAAGATATGGAAGATATTTAATTAAACTTTTTAAGAAATGACATGTAAATGGAATTAATTAAATAAAATATTTAATTAATTAGAAGAAAGATTTTGAATAGGAGAAAGGAAATTAAATTCAATTAAATCAAAGATTTAATTAAACTTAAATGTGATAATTAATTTAAATAAAAAATAATATTTATTTAATTAATTAAGTGGACTTAAGAATATGGTAATTAAATAAAATGAATTTATTTAATTAAAGTGGAGGAATAAAGAATGAATAGTATAATTAAATTAATTAACTTTAATCATATGTAGAAGACTTTAGAGGATTAATTAAATAATAAAATATTTAATTAAATGCCAGGATTTAAACATGACCAATTTTATGCATAAACAAAAACCATCAATCGGATATACAATCGAAGAAGTGTTATCAACCATCACAAAAAGCTCTAGTGAATGGTATACACCGATATTTAATTACTTAAAAGAAGGTAACTTTCTTGAGTTGACAACTAAAAATACTCGGGCCTGCCTTTGAAATTCACATCTAGATATATAATTCTTGCTAATGTGTTGTGTCAAAGGTCCTTTGATGGTATTTTAGTTAGATGCCTAAAACAATTTGAAATTGCCATAGCACTTGCAAAAGCTTATGCAGGTGCTTATGGGGGACATTTTGGAGTCCAAGATCATTATTTCAAAAGCTAATATACATAGGATATTATTGGAGACATATGGAACAAGATTGTTTTGAATACGTTAAGAAATTTCATAAGTGTCAAGAACATAGCAATTTGATTCACGCTCCCACTTTTGAGCTTCATTCCCAAGTTCCTATTTGGCCATTCTCAGTATAGGGTTTGGATCTCATTGGAAAAATTTCACTACCTTCTTTTGCCAGACATACATTCATAATTACTACAACATACTATTTCATGAAATGGACCGTAGAAGCAATTCCCCTTCATTCAAAAATTGCCAACATAATATGTCATTTCATATTATAACACATTATGGCCTACTTTGGAATTCCTTCCATATTACTTTCGAACAATGGAACACCATTTAAGAATAATGGCATAAAGAAGTTTTTAGAAATGTTTAACATTCAACATCATTTTTTAACATCCTACTACTTGCAATCTAATGGCCAAGTTGAATCAAATAATAACTCTTGAACAAATCTTAAGGAAATTAGTAAGAAATCATAATAAGGATTGTCTAGTGCAATCAAGGATGGAGGGTCCAAAAATAGGACTGTTTAACCTTGCAGCAAGAGTAAGCACAACGAAACTCAAAGAATTGGAATAACAATTTCACATGGAAATATAGAGAATGATCAATATTCATTGGCAACATGCCCTGTCTTCCAGCTTACTTATTACAGAAAGATATGGCGTTAAAGCCCAAAAATACAATGTGGGTCAAAGCCTTTATCTATCACTTTTATCCTTCTGCTTGATTGATTCCCTAATGCAACTACATGATGTCAATATATATTAATTCCTAGCTCCATAAAATGTTTTCGTTGGCCTCAAGAGGTCTCAAACTCCAAAGTTGATGAAACGTGTGAAAGTCAGCCAAAACATATGAATTTCCTTTGATCCTTAGATAACATGATGTGAATTGGAATGAAGGTTCCTTGATGAATTTTCATCCTTATGAAATGGTTTTCTGAGGTTCACAAGTCACAAGATTGGTTCGCTCACTTGAAAAGCCAAGACTAGTCTGTGAACACTCTTTGTCCGAATACAACTGATATTGTATTAGCAATAACTTTGTACTAGAATCTACAAAAAAGTTGCATTATAGATATGATGTAGATGTTTCTATGAAGATCATATATCCTACTTTGCAAGCTCTAATGTTACAATGCAGTATAATTCGGTATGAAATACTGAGACTGGGTCTAGACAACTAACTACTAAAATGCAAGAAAACGTGAATGCATATATTTTTGGTTGATGCAAGATTTCTTGAAACCTAGGATTCTCTTGTATCATTGGAACACACAGTGAACATATGCATTATGGGCTTATCATACTAGTATTAGAACATCAACTAGGAACACAACATATGCATTAGAGTTAGAGATCCCTTCATTAAGAATCGCTCTTCAAGGGCTTATTGATGAAAATACTTATAAAGAATAATGATTGCATCAGCTCGAAATGCATGATGAATGACACACTAACTCCCTTGAGTACCTCCAAGATTGTTCTATAAAATTGCAACATAGTTACAATGATCATGTCATCCCTCATTCATTTACTAAAGGCGACTTGGTGTTATTTGAAAATCAATGTAACATCAATTCCACTCCAACTGAAAAAGGAAAATTCATCCCTAATTGGTTAGGACCTTACATAATTGAAGAAATTTATGGCTCTGGAGTATACACATTAACAAAAATGGATGGTACACCTCTTAAATAACCTATTAATGCCACACATTTGTGTCGATACCATGTCTAATCTTCTTGAATAGTGTGAATGATAAAGCAGTGGTGTTAGCTCGTTAATAGATGATGTTCTATGTTCTCTCGCATTACTTTGTTCTTGAAAAAAAATCATATGTGTGTCTCAAATACTAAAGTAATTATTTAAAGTAATTTTGGGTGGATACTTTAGGTTTCATACTATTCAATTTAATATTGTATGTTGTGTTATATTAGATCCTTATATGCATTTAATGTTCTACAATTAGATCATAGGTGCATTTAATTTAGCATAGCATGCTTAATCATAATGTTGCATCTAAAAGAAAACTAGAATAGTTTTAATTAGATCACATAAAACATGTTAGACCATGGAGACATTTATTAAATAGTATTACAATGATTATTTGATAAATCATATTGTCATCTAAGTTAAACACATAAGCATAAACAATCAAATATAAATGATCATATATTATATCACAAATTTTTAGTACATATCATCAAGTATACAATGCAAGTGTGGTCTATGGCTACCAAACCCCTCGAGATCTAGTGATCACATCTCTTGAGAGATGGTCCATCGAGAGATGGTAATATGTGATCATGAACTAATAAGAGAATCTAGTGCATACTGTAGGCCCCCTGCTCATCCAAAAATGGTGGCCTCTTGTCTAACAACCTCTAGGTGCTCTCCCTCTATGCAATTTCTATCTGCCTGTAGCCTAGAAATCTCTGCACGAAGTCTCTCAACCTTCACTGGATCTCGAGATGACTAAATCTCCTCATATGTAGCTTGCAGTGTTGACAAATCACCCTCAGCTTGATCAACACCCCTAGTAGCACCCTCATATGCTCCTCTTAGCCTCACAAAAGGCTCGAAAAACTCTATATGCTACTCCACAATAGGTGGGGGCATGTAGTCTGTACTAATAGCCTCATCTCTGAGTGAAGGATGTACTATCTCTATAGTCACCTATCGTTAGAGATCTTGCAACTATCTCACAGACCCTATGAAATAGAAATTATAAAGATAATCCATACACAGCATGATATCTATAAATAAAAGTAATGAACATAAGCATACCCATAAAATTATAAGCATAATAATAAATAGTATATCATCACCTAGATCTTTAGTTTACTATGTAAAATGAGCCTCATCCTATGTATGAGGCCTAGAAGATGTGCTAGCCTCTCCATGCTCATAATTGTTGGTGCATGCTACAGATACTGATTGTGATCTAGTAACATGGGTGGGAGCTAAATCTATCCAATTGTGGGAAACTGGAACCTCATCTATTGTATCATCACCCTCACTCATCAGTTGGACCTCATCCTCATCCTCATTCTCATTGTTTCGCTCCTAATCCTCCTCATAGTCTGAGTTTTCCTCCTCATTGTAGTCCTCCTCTACCCCATCTAAAAATATTTTTTCCACCCTAACCCCTACCTCCTCACTTGTCTCCTCCTCCTCATTCCTCTAATCTGAAAGAGGCATCACAAAGCCTATAGGTTGAACCATAGGAAATATCAAAATTGGTCATGTTGTGGCCCACCACTCTTCTTATGGATTTGTAGCACCAATGTCATCAACATCAGAGATTAGGGGCATGTCAAAATCTGATTCATCTGAATCACTTAATACAACATCATCCACTACCATTCATCTCGTATCTCTTGGCCTTTAGGCACTCTTTACTGATCGCTTGTAAAATGGTCATGCTATTGGTGGCCCCTATACCTATCTAAATTGTCTCATGACATGATCGAGTAGAATGGTATTACTAAATAATTGTTCCTCCCCACTAAAAAACTATCCCTCTACATCCTCCTCAACTGGGAAGTCTCATCTAGCCACTATGGTATCATCTGGTAGGGTCTCCATAAGATCTCCTCCTGGTCTAGGCGGTCAAATATGACTCTATAGAAACACAAATCTCCATACTGCCACGCTCATCTTAGTTGATAACTAAATGGGCATGGATATCCCAAGGCACATATATATGGAAATCCTATCATCCTAGTGCATGTGAAATACTCTAGACACCAAACCTATAGTATTGTACAATGGACCATGCTCTTGACCTTGTGGTATGTGAACCATCCTAAATCATAGTAAAGATGTGCAAGCATGTTGTGACCCCATGCATAGATAGTTCAATGATGCTCCATATCTTGTATCATGTGAACTAGGCCTCCATCCAAGTTAGCTCCCTGACAATCTAGTACTAGTTATATTGCTATGCTGAAAATTGTAATCCGTTGAAGAAGTAGTGATCATGCATAGAGTAGCCACTGTAGCTCAATACGTGGCCCCATGATCTCATCTTGAACCAATCCTCCAAGACAGTACTATATATCTTCTCTCATATATCTGTAAGTATAATCCTCTATGAAATGGATAGTCCTGCCTCAAATGGGAACTCAAAGAATGTTATTTACATCCTCCACAATGATCGTCATCTCCCCAGTCGGTAGCCAAATGGTGCAGGTATCTGCATCCCATCTCTCTGCTAATGCCCTTAGCATGACATCATGGTATCTCATAGGAGGCATGAGATACACCTAATATATCCTAGTAGGCTATAAATTTTGTGCATCCTCCTCCGATAGTGTTACGACAAGGTCTCATAATCGACATAATAGTTTGTTGTCGAGATGTTGTCGTGACCAAGGAGGAATCTAACAAAAAAGAAAAAATATCACCTATAAGCATTCTAAAATCTTAAATCTATACATCAATAGTAAAAAAGTGTGCTAAAGTTGCTCTAGGGTACTTTTCTAAGGATCCTAGACACTTTATTCCATTTTTGGGACACTTTGCGAAGAAATGGGACACTTTATGAAAAAGTGGGACACTTTGCAAAAATGTGAACACTTTGCGAAAAAGAGGGACACTTTATGAATAAGTGGGAAACTTTACAAAAAAAAAGACGCTTTGTGACTTTTTTTTCTAGGATCCTAAATCTATCTAGAATTTTGTAAAACATAAAATAAATGCATAAAAAAAAAGCTAAGGTAGAGAAGAGTCCACTCATCGGATACTGCAGATCACCTCACACTACCTCCTCCCATAGGTTGTCGAGTCTCAGGGGTGCATATGGTCATACGCTCAGTATATTTTCTCACTCTACACCAAAATCAAAACTACAAGAAAGTAAAAGACAAAATTATTACTTCACTTTTTACTCTTATATATGTTCAAATTAGGTCATTTAGGTTCGATAGCGGATAACAAGTTATGTATGAGATCTGCTAGGGTTTTCTTGTGTCTGCAGTCATTCTTGGCCCCTCTTGAGTCATATTGTGCTCTTTGTGTAGGATTTTTCTCTTTTCCTTTGTGTACGACCGCATTTACTGCTATTTTTTTTTTCTTAATATGCCTTCAACTGGCTCAAACATAGCAATTCCTGTTGGTGTTGGTGGTTTGATGGCTCTTCTCAATGGCTCCTCCTCCAAACAAATGACCCAGGAAATTTTTTTCTATGAACAATGGAAATAGAATGCACAACTTCCCTTATCCACACCTAAAATGGGAATGAAGGAAGGAATCCAATTTTGCAAAGTTCACATTCATGAACAATTTCGTGAGATTCGAATGAAAGAGTGATTGAAATATTTCAAAGGAGGTTGTTATTCAGGTGGGAAATTGCTAAAGAAGATAAACTATTGATGCAAAACTAAAGAAATGCAAAATGTTTGAAAACACACTGTGATATGAAAAATGACCTAAGAATGCAAACAAACTGTAACAAAAATTAGTGAGACTAAAGAGGTACACTTGAAAACTGTAAAGTGGTGGGAAAGAGCTCTGAAATCCTATATAAATCACTATTGAAGCCCATTGGGACTCATACACCAAGTTGGACGACTTAGTCCTATTTTGAGGAAATTTTGCTAGAATAGGTTTAAGACAAAAGGGTACTCAAAATGGAAAAAATCACTTTTCAGGACTAGTAGTGGGACTCATATGCCATTGATGGCAACTTAGTCCACTTCCAGATTTTAGGAAATTCAAAAGTGCAATCTATAGCTCTCGGTCTGCACTTTAGCTCCTGACAAGTTTCCAAATCTAAAACTACAGAATATGACTAGGTGCTATCCAAGCTTCTTTTAGGGCTTTGACTACTATGAGTAACTTTTACAAATTTTTGACAAGATTTTACACTTTTCACTTTGACAAATCTACACACAAGACCTACAAAACACATGCAAAGAGGGGAAAAAGTGTTAAGGGTTAATGAATAGGGGTTAGCCTTGGTCAAACCCCGATTTGGTAATTAAACCCTTGAAAATGAAAGAGAAATATGAATGAACAACATGCAATGCTACAACTCACCAAACCATTGAAGTAGAAATTTGAAGATATACAAGAAATGGCTCCAAAGTGCTTGAATGCAAAATCACTTGATTGCTTGCTTAGAAAATTATGAGAATTGGAAAGATTTTAGGAGATGAAAATGAGAGGAAAAACCCTATATTTATACATGATTATACAAAATTTCCTGAAAATACCACATCACAGGTTTACTTCAAGGCTTAGAGCATAATATCATGCCAGAAATTTGAAATAATTTTGATTTTTGAGCCAAATGGGTCTCATTCACCCCTAGTGGCGAATGGATCCCACTTAGGCATTTTAAGTGGGTGTCATAAATTATATGTATTAAATGATGGTTAATGGGATTATTCTCAAAAACACAACTAAATAAGGCCTATAAGTCTATAATGGGGCCAATTAAGCATAAGAAAGGGTTAAATTATTGATGACAAGCCTAGAAAAGCATGAAATTTTGTTACAACACTTTAAAAACTTTGAAATAAGGCTTGGCAAGTGATAAAAATAGGTTATTTAGGTGAATTATATTAATAAGGTCCTAGAAAAGTGTGAAAGTGTGTTATAACACTTTAGAACACTTAAGTAAGGCACCACTTGAATTCTTTTAATTTGCTAGGGCCCAAGACCTAATATGAATGTGTTATCCACATTACAACATTAAATCAAGGTACAACTAAGCAAAAGTCACAAGGAGGACCCAAACAAGACAAAAAAAGTAGAATGGTTACTTTTTGGTGTCCACATTGAGCCCTCACTTTAGTGAGAGGATGAACCTGCTTCAAAATCTTACTAAAGTAGACCAACACACATCAAGAGGGGTTACCATGAACCAATGCTAGCAACAAGATAGGACAACAACAATCAAGAGGAGTGATCAAGCCCTCAGGATTAAAATCTCATGAAAAAATAAAATAAGTGTAAAGAGAACACACATGCTATGAAGAATAATGACAAGGCACAAGCACACAATGCCAAAGATGAAAGAGAGAAAAAGAAAAGAGAAAGAGAGAATGAATTGAATCAAGCTTCGACCATTTGTCCAACACGATGTGGATCAGATCTAGGATGTTTGTATCAAAAAATGCATACTCACTCTGAGGCGACGAAACTCATGGATGTCTGTCGGGTGAGAAGGCCTAAAAGGGTGAGAAACATACACTCATGGTTGGTATGCATTCACACACACCCAGGTGGCTATGGGGAAAGTCATGCCTCATAATGGGCTTCCTACTCAACCATACTAAAGTTATACCTCTTGATAACTTTAATAAGGTTCCACAAAATAAAAATGACTTTTCAAGCTTCACCAGATAAGAAAAACTTCCTACGATTGGAACTCATGAATAAACATGATGGCTCCATAGGCATGCAAGCTATGTTATGCAAGGTGGACATATAACAAATGAAAAATGTAATATGCAAAGAATGTTCAAAGGAGTGTTTCTTAGTTTATGTGAGGTATTTAACTTAGGGAACATTGTGTCTAATGTCTTCAAGAGAGGACCAATCAAAGAATAAAAAAATTTGCAACTTAGGGGATGTAATGTATCACATCAAGCCACTAATAGGAATGCAATATGCTAAGATAGATCACGCTCATGAAGGACACTATATCCAATGTTGAATCCAAAAAGTGACAAACACATCGTATGAAGTAAGAAGGTTTCACTAAGAACCAAGAAAAAGGAAAAAATAAAAATGAATAATACTAATGTATGTCCCCACTTTAAAAGAATTGCTACACATCGTACTGTGAGAAATTACTTTAAAGTAGTGAATGAATATGAATACAAGAAAGAAGACATGAGATCCAACTTGGAAAACCCTATTCCAACTCATATGTTTATGAATAAGGTTGCTTCATGTGAAGGATGTTAGAACTTAATGATCTACTGAGAGGGGGATGAATCAATGGATATTAAAACTTTTGGTTCTTAAAGAATTTTGCAAATCAATCCTAAACTTAGATGTGAAAATTGAAACATGAAAAAATATAATAACCATAAGCAAACAAGAGAGATCAACACATAACACTGGATATACATGGAAAACCAAAGATGGGAAAAACTACGGTGAGAAATGCTGCTAGGATCTACTATCCTAATCCAACCTCATAGTCAATGATGTTCAATTATTATGTTTAGGGCTGCAACCCAAGAAAGAAACAAATGCCTATTTAGAAGCTACAACTTCAAGGATGCTACTACACCCTATTCTGAGCTACAACTCAGTGCAAATGGAGGCTACAACCTCTTGCAAAATTACAAGTTCAAATATGCATATGAGTGGCCTTACATAAACCTGAGATGGGTATTGCAGGATCATAATGGAAAAAATAGGCCCTTAAGTGGCCAAAAATTTAGAAAAATTAGAGTTAGGAAACTTGACGTAAAAATTTGAATAAGTTATCTATATTATTTCAAAAAATGTAAGAATAGAATCTGTAGAAAATTGAATGTAGTTTCTAAACTACTAGGTTTATTTTTTAAAAATATATATTTGGTGAAAATTTGAAAATTCAATGCAGTAGCACTTAAATTTCAGGGAAAAAATAAGAAGTAGGTGTCTGTCTGACCACCCTAACCACAATAAAATGATAATATTTTTTTATAAGATTTTAGATCTAAGTAGAGGAATCATCTCCCGATGTGATGCATATTTTTTTGTAATTGTTTTTTAAGTAAATAATTCATTATGAATTTTTTATTATAACTTTTAAAAAATATTAAAACTTGTACGTCTGACCACCTTAACTTTGTCAAAACTTCATGAAATTCAATTTTATTTTTTTAATCCTATAGTATGTGAAGCATAGAATGTGACACATGTTTTAGATTCAAAAAATGTGATACTGTTTGAAAGCTATAGATGTTTTTCAATCAGCCTATGAATCATGACTTTAGTCCAAATTCAAATAGAAAATGAATAATAATTATTTATTAAATTCAAAATAAAGCATAATTTACATTGATGGAAAGTTGAGAATCTCCTTTAAAAACCCATTTCGTTTCATCAATTTTGGGTAAAAAAAAAGTCGTCAGCCACATATCCTACACATACCCATCATATCACCACTTTTTGGCCCATCATGATCCTGCACATACCTAGATGCATCAATACACACAATACTTTGTTGCACTTATTAAAACTTACACTCTATTGTTGTAGCTGCACTCTTAGTAGCATTTAGTTTTTCTCTACACACTTCTTTTTTCTACACTCTTAGTTGTGCTTCTCTCTGTTTAACACATAGTGCATTTACACACTTCTCTCTCCCCTTCTACAACACCCTTCAATCCATAGATCATTCCATAATTATCTTACGTTTTCACCAAATTGCAATTACTACCTCAGGATCCACATCATCATCCAAATCAACCCTAGCCTCATATTAGGGATTCCCTTATTCGTTAGCTTCACTAGCAGGCTACCAGTTCATCGAGCTACACACCATAATAAATAAATTTGATAAGGTTTATCAGATATCACCATGCCCTGCATTGAGCCATACAACATTAAATTCAATTTCAGAGAATTTTCCTTTGTTCTCCCTATCGAATCTAAAATCCTGATTGTGCATTTAATGCTCTCTTCTGATCCTTCAATCTAATTTTGATGTCAATCACTTCTACAATCTATTTTTTCACCTAGAAGATCAAATCTTCATTCAATTGGTCACTGGGAGCAGTTGGACCAATTAACTCTACTCTATGGCAGTTTCTAGCTGAAACCCTATTCACATGGAGTTCGCCATTTCAGATCTATGCATTTAAACTCTAACTATTGATCTATTCCTTTCGTGCCCCAATCCTATGATCTTCAGTTACTGTTGTATCTTTAAATCACAACCATTCAATAAGCAAATGCCAAATCTCCATCATTGATCTAACATATTGCTCATTCATGGGGACATCCATTATAGTCTCATCGATGTCCATCATTCTCACCAATGAGAATCACCTTTGAGGGTATGTGCAGGATCATGATGGGCCAAAAAGTGGCAATATGATGGGTATTTTTAGGGTATGTGGTTGATGACTTTTTTTTTACCCAAAATTGATGAAATGAAAAGGGTTTTTAAAGGAGATTCACAACTTTCCACCAATATAAATTATGCTTTACTTTGAATTTAGTAAATAATTATTATTCATTTTCTATTTGAATTACGACTAAAGTCCTTATTGATAGGCTGATTGAAAAACCTCTATAGCTTCAAAATGGTATCACATTTTTGGAATCAAAAACATGTATCACATTCTATGCTTTGCATACTATAGGATTAAAAAAAGAAAAATTGAATTTCATGAAGTTTTGACCAAGTGAAGGTGGTCAGACATACGAGTTTTTATATTTTTAAAATATTGTAATAAAAAATTCATAATTAATTATTTACTTGGAAAAAAATTACAAAAAAATATGCATCACATTTGGACATGAGTCCTCGAATTATGTCTAAAATCTTATAAATTTTTTTATCATTTTATTGTGGTTAGGGTGGTCAGATAGACACCTACTTCTTATTTTTCCCCTGAAATTTAAGTACTATTGCATTGAAATTTCAAATTTTCATCAAATAGATTTAAAAAATAAATAAATAAACCTAGTAGTCTAGAAACTACATTCAATTTGCTACATATTCTATTCTTACATATTTTTGAAATAATATAGATAGCTTATTCAAATTTTTACGTCAAGTTTTCTAACACTGATTTTTCTAAATTTTTTGCCACTTAAGGGCCTATTTTTTCCATGATGATCCTGCACATACCCTTGAGTGCATGGGTCCATATGCCATCTGTCTTCCATGTTGTCACCATGTCATTCGCAACATCGATACAAAATGACATATCGAGCAATTTTCCATTTTTGTGTATTAGCCATTGTCACATTTGTGTCCCACTTAGCACCACACACTCCTATCACCCTATCGAAGAGACCTTCTTCAAGGTCTTGGAAATACACAAATGTCTCACCGATGAAAGCATCCTTCAATGTCCTGCCAACACCACTCTATCATGTTGATGAAGACCATTTATGACCACCAATCCACTTCATCGCCATGTGGCTGCATCATAATCCACAAAAAGGATGTGGATTATGGTTCATCCAATCTCATTACGCCATGCATCCACTTCATCATCATAGTCACCCATGTCATTATGACTTGGCCCCCCTTGACCATTGCCATCACATTTCCATGTCGGGGAGACATTTACAAAAGTATCACCGATGCCATATAGTCTCATCGACAAAACTTCCATACTCCTTATCACTCCACTGAGGATACTTCTCCCAAACTCTCACCGATACATCAATGTCTCACCGATAATATAGCTATTGGTCTCTCAAAGAGACATGGATAAGACTCTTCTTGACACCATATTGTCTCATCGATAAATCTCCATAGTGCCCCCATTGTTATATTGAAGAGACATAGCCCATTCTCTTTTCGATATAGAACTATCATGCTGATGGTATAGCCATCGGGCTGTCGGAGAGACTCCTTGGTGAGTCTTGCCGAAATACTCTTGTTATGTCGATAACCCTTAAGAACACCACCAACAGGTTGCCAAGAAGTGAGGAGCCGGTCACAAGATGAACAATAAGGGATTAAGTCATTACTTAAGCTTCCTGCAACCACCAAACACAAGTCACCATCAAAAATAGAAGATATTTTCAATACCATGACTGCAAACGACCTAGGGTTTAACTGATAAACCCTAAAACACCTGAAGGTGAATATAATTCATTTATTGGTGTGATATACACCCACTAGGCCTGCACAATACCTTTCTAGAAAGGTCTCAAAATACCCATCATGAATCAGCCACTCAATTTGCCATCAGATCCACTGCTCTCTCATCCATCTTTTGTCATCATGCCAAAAAACTCCTTTGCCTAATTTTCACTTTTGACATCAATGATAGCAATATGCACATCTGCACAAGGTCAATACACTTCTCTTTTGATCCCCTTTTGACATCAATGACAACATATTCCAACAACAGAAAGGAAAAATAAAAGGAAGGGGTTGCCCCTAAAATGAAAATACCAAATACATACGGGACCTATGGATTTGGGGTCAGTATTTTCTTTGCTGCAATGTTATTTAGAGAGCTCAAAATTGTCATCATTACCCAAATACACATAGAACTAGAAGAATGACACAAAAAGAGCGAAAACAAAGAAAAACCTTTTGGGTCAACATGGAAGAGACATAGGGTGTCTCGACGCCTTGCATCATCCCTAAAAGGAAACCACAAGACAAATGAAAAAGAAAAGGTGAAAGAAAAAGGAAAAATCTTTTGGGTCAACATGAAGGAGGCATGAATGTCTCAATGCCTTGCATCATCCCCAAAAGGAAAACACAAGAAAAAGAGAAAGAAAAGGAAAAGGAAAATAAAAGTCTTTTGGCTCAACATGAAAGATACATTCAAATGTCTCAATGCCTTGCATCTTCCCCAAAAGGAAAACACAAGAAAAAGACAAAGAAAAGGCAAAGAAAAATAAAAATCCTTTTGGGTGAACATGAAAGGGACATGAATGTCTCAATGCCTTGCATCTTCCCCAAAAGGAAAAAACAAGAAAAAGAGAAAGAAAAGGAAAATAAAAATAAAAAATCCTTTTGGGTCAACATGAAAGAGACATGGATGTCTCAATTCCTTGCATCATCCCCAAAATGAAAACACAACAAAAAGAGAAAAGAAAAGGAGAAAGCAATGTACAACATAGAGAAGAATGAAGGTGGAAATAGAGGAATGTCACAAAGAGAGAGAACATCAAACAAAACATCACAGGGGATCACATTACGTACATGCAAAAGATAAAAGATAAGGAATTCAAAAGAATAGTAAAAAATGTGTGTCAACCATCAAGTAAGTCATCCTCCTCCCAATCTCAGTTGGTATAAGAAAAAGGTGAATAACGCAGCTAAGGGACAAGGACAAATGCATTACTTGGACAAGGCTAACAACTTCTTTCCCCCACTAGGTGCAAGGCAAGAAGGAGCCAAGGTAAGTGATGGAAAAGGTCATGTAATAGTGAGAAGGGAATTTTCTACAACTATTGACATGAAAAGAAGTGGGAGAGTGCTTTATGGGTTCAAGGGATAGCAATTATCGCCATCAAAATGATACTTGCTCAATATTTCTTTCAATTGATGACACTCATCACTACAATTTCCAAGAACATGATTATATGCACAATGTGGAATGTTGGAATCTTTAGGATATATTACCAACCTATTCATAGGTAGTAATAGTATGATTCATTTGTTTAAAAGTATTTGTAATTTCCTTTCACATTTAGGTGGTGGACGGAGAGGAAACTTTAGTTTTTGTAACTTATAAGGCCTCTTGCATTTGCTATATTCACCCTTCACTCGAATTGAAGGTGGAGAACCCAAGGTGATCCTCTCATCCTTGGAATTGTTGTCAATCAAGGGTTGCTCTCTAGGAAGGAGGACATTCATATCAGGAGGGGAATCAGAGATCACCGTGCCATCATCATGATGCCTCAGATATTCTTTAGGAGGCCTGTTGTTATGATAGGGATCTTGATATCCTAACCCTATTGTGTTTTCATCTTTTGGATTTTTCTCTAAGAGTTGGTGAATTTCATGTTCAGTTGTTGTGTCACATCCTTGTTTTCTCAAAATGGTAAAACCTTTGTGATAGGTTTCTTCAAGGTTGATTGGAGTATTGGTGACTTTGTTATCATAAGATGGTTGGGTGGCTGTTTGTTTAAAAGAGCTAGGTTCATCTTGTGTAGGGAACTTAGGTTCTTCATTTGTTTTAGGATGTAAGTAACCAAACATTTCAAGAGGTGGTATTGTAGGAAGGTCTTATTGTTTCATGGATAGATAAAAGGATGCATTGGCTTCAAGGTTGTCAAGGCATTCATTTAGGATCTTATTCATGTTGTCATAATCTTCTCCAATGATGTCGAAATCATGAGGAGGACATGCATTAGGAGTTGAGTGAGCATGAGTGAGTTCAATGTCATTAGGATCAGTTCCAAAGACACAACTTGACACGTCAACTAAATATTTTAATGACATCCAAAGCTTATTAAAACACATACCCATGATGCAAATGAATGAAAGCAAACTAAGTGCAAGAAATTGAATGAAACAACAAATTTGGAAACAACAATAGAAATGTAATAATAGAAAATAGAATGTAGAGAATGAACTAGAAATGATAGAAAACGCACTGCAAAATATGCAATTGGACTAAGTTGCCCAGGGTGGAGAATGAGTCCAGGTAGTGATTTTTTTGAAAATTGAAAAAAAAACTAATTGGTTTTTATGCTTTTTAGGTTTTCAGATGTAGATATAATTTGAATATGTAGAATTTTATTGATTTTTAATGAAATGTAATGCAAACATGCAAGCTAGATGAGCTTTTCACTAATTCAAATTTTAAAACCCTAGAATACAATTTAAACAATGCAAAATGCAATGTAATGTTAATGTAATCTATTCCTAGGATGTAAATGCACTTTAAATCAGAAACATGATGTTCTAAGGTTGGGTTCACCAAAATGTGAACAATGGAAATGGAATGCACAACTTCCCTTATCCACACCTAAAAGTGGAATGAAGGAAGAGGAATATGATTTCAGAAAGTTCACATTCAAGAACAATTCTGTGAGATTCGAATGCAAGTGATTGAAATCTATCAAAGGAGGTTGTTCTTAAGGCAATAAATTGCTAAAGAAGATAAACTATTGATGGAAAACTAAGGAAATTTAAAATGTTTGAAAATAGGCTGTGATATGCAAAATGACCTAAGAATGCAAACAAAATGTAACATAAATCAATGAGAATGAAGAGGTGCACCTAGAAACTAGAAAGTGATGGTAAGGAGCTCTAGAATCCTACAAAAAGAACTGTTGAAGCCCACTGGGACTTATACGCCAAGCTCAGTGACTTAGTCTTGTTTCAGGGAAACTCTACCAGAACGGGTTTCAGACAAAAGGGTACTCAAAACTACAAAAATCACTTTTCAGGCCTAGAAGTGGGACTCATACACCATTGATGGTGACTTAGTCCACTTCCATATTTTGGGAAATTCAAAAGTGCAATCTATAGCTCCCAGTCTACACTTCAGCTCCTAACAGGTTTCTAGTTTCAAAACTACAGAATCTGACCTGTAGGTGTTCTCCAAGTCTCTTTTAGGGCTTTGACTACTTTGAATGACTTTGAAAAATTATTGAAAACTTTTTACACCTTTCTCTTTGACAAATCTACACACAAGACCTGCAAAACACATGCAAAGAGGGGAAATATTGTTAAGGATTAGTGAATAGGGGTTTTCCTTGGTCAAACCCCAATTTAGTAATTAAACCCTTGAAAATGAAGTGAAATGAAAAGAGAATGATGAATTAACAACATGCAATGCTACAACTCACCAAACCCTTGAAGTAGAATTCTTACGATATGCAAGAAATAGCTCCAAAGTTCTTGAATGCTATTGTAGAAAAAATGCTTGAATGCAAAATCAATTGATTGCTTGATTAAAAAATTAGGAGAATTGAAGAGATTTTAGGAGATGAAAATGAGAGGAAAACCCTATATTTATACATGATTATACAAAATTTCTCGAAAATACCACACCACAAGCAACCTAAAGGCTTACAGAATAATATCCCACCAGAAATTTGAAATAATTTTTATTTTTGAGCCAAATGGGACTCATTCGCCCCTAGTGGCGAATGGGTCCCACTTAGGAATTTTAATTTGGTGTCAAAAATTAAGATGTATTAAATGATGTTTAACTAAATTATTCTCCAAAATACACTTTAATAAGGCCTGTAAGTGTATAATGGGGCCAATTAAGCACAAGAAAGGGTCAAATTATTTATGACAAGCCTAGAAAAGAGTGAAATTTTGTTACAACACTTTGAAATAAGGCTTGGTAAGTGATAAAAAGATGTTATTTAGGTGAATGATATTGATAATGTCCTTCTAGAAAAGTGTGAAAGTGTTTTACAACACTTTACATAACTTAAGTAAGGCACCACTTGAATTCTTTTAATTTTCTAAGGCCCAAGACCTAATATGAATGTGTTATCCACATTACAAATTTAAATCAAGGCACAACTAAAACAAAGTCACAAGGAGGACCCAAATGAGACAAAAAAAATAGAAGGGTTACTTTTTTGGTGTCAACAGTTCTGAAATTGTTTCACTAGGTAAATCTTTTGACTCCCCAGCTGATGTGGTTTTACCTTTTCCTGATTTTGATCTTCTGCTTGTAAATATCTTTAGGAACATAATCTTGTTGGGTACTTTTTTGGGAGGACTCCCCTCAAAAGTGTACTTAAAGAATGGGTCCACAAGGCTTGGGTCCCTCATGGGGTCCACCTTGATATGGTCCAAAATTTAACTAAGTGTTTTTTCCTTTTCCATTTTGTGGAGGTTAGTCATGTTCAGGAAATCTTGAATCATGGTCCCTAGTTTGTCAAGTCTTCTCTATTGGTTTTCTAGTCATGGACCCAAGACTTCATTGTCTCATATGAAACCACGTTGCGGGTCCTGGTCTGGATTGAGTTCCAAGGGTTTCCCTTTCCTTATGTGCCTTTTTTGAGTCATATTGAGTCCTTTCTAGGGAAGGTCATTTTTATCTATCCAGATAAGTTTTTCCAGGCCCAACCCTAGAAATAGGTCCGTGTTGAAGTGGACCTTTCACAAGATTTGAAAGACTCCATTGAATTTCAAATTGGATATTTTCAACATACCCATAAGGTCACTTATTTTAATCTTCCAAAAACATGTTGTAGATGTCAGTCTGTAGACCACAAGATCAAGGAATACCCTTTGGTAGTGCCTCATACTCCTTTGTCGTGGGAATCTAAAAATCCCCGTCAGGCAGATAAATTTGCTACCAAACTTAATGAGAAATGGACCATGGTTATGAACCATAAACACAAGTCTAGTGGCTCTAGGACAGTTTCCAAAGTCCTTGAGCCAGCTAAAGATGCTTCAAACCCTTTGGTGAAGGGGAAAGAAGACCTGATTGGGTCTGACAGTATTCCAATGTGGCCCAGACTGAAGGCTATGCCTCATCCTACTGCCATTATGATGGCACAACCAAATGTTTCTCCTCCCGTGATGGGAGCTCAACGAAGGTCTCGCAGTCCTTCTCCACCATTAGAAGGAGAATATGTATAAGAGAAACAAATATTTTCTGCTCTGAATATTCAAATTTGGTTAGTTCTGCGAGAATTTTTGAAGAATGGCTTCTCTACTCTAGATGAGGAGAAGTCAAACTTTGACAATATGGAGTAGTTTCAGTCATGAATTTCCTCTCATGAAATGTTCGAGGTCTAACAGAACTCTCTAGGAAGTTTTTTTTTTGGGATACTTTGTAGAAATATGCTAGTATTAAAGTGCTTTGTCTCTAAGAAGTTAAAATTTTTGGTTTTTTTCTCGCATCAACTTGTCATTCTATTTAGTCAGCTAGTCATATATTTTTTATTGCTCATGTTGCTGGATGTGGTGGAGCTTTCACACTATTTTTACCATAGTGGCACACTTGTGTTGTTGACCATGGGTCTATCCCCACACATCGGCTCATTTGATCCTCCTTAATATTGATAATCACTCTTTTGGGATTATTAATGTTTATGCCTCTAATGATATTGTGGAATGCTCTTTTCTTTGGTGTTGGGTTGTTGATTCATTGTCAGTTTCTACCTGGCTATTGTGTGGGGATTTCAATATGGTTGAGATGGCATATGATAAAGATGGCACTCTACCATTCAGATGGGTAGCTAGCGAGCTAGAGGTGTGGTTCTACATGAGTAATAAATTGGGGCTCTTTGATCCCAATATTGGTCCCTGCTATTCTCATTCCCTCTGGCACACTTGGTGTAATTTCAGGGATGGATCTAATAGGATATTTAAGTGCCTTGATCGTGCCATGATCTCGGCTCAATATTTATTTTCTTTTGATAGCTCTTCTCTCTCGGTTAAGCCGTTAGTTGATGTGACTTTTTCAGATCATTTCCCCATTTTGTTTTGTATTGAATGGGAGACAAGATAGCCTCAAGCCTACAAGACAATTTTTTTTAACATGTCTTTGCTTTATCATCAGCCCACGTGGGCCCATATAAATAGAGCCTGGAATTTCTAGTGTAGTTCACCTCATAATATAGGCTAGATTAATTGGTGGAATGATGCTATCCCTTGCATGACTATATTTTTGTGCATTTATGGGCACCAACTGGCCATTTTTCATTGGCAGTCTTATGAGGCTACCATAACTGACATGCACTCAGCTACCAAGGCTCTGGTGGCTAACCCTTTCTCCCCATCATTACAAGTTAGGGTGGTGAAATTAAGACATAAAAAGAAAGTTGTAGAAAATTATGATGCCATAGGTGCGCAAACCAAAGCTAGATTACATTGGTTAAATATTGGTGACCATTCCTCCAAAGAGTTTTTTTTGGCCTTGCGTACTAGGCACTCATCTCCTGGAACTAAAAGAATTAAAGAGGGAATTTAGGTGCTTTCTAAGCTACCTGACATTCTCCAAGACTTTATTCGACAATATGAACAAGTTTTCATTGCTTAGGACTTAAAGGAAGTCGTTCATTCCATGGCTGATTACAAGGCCTCAGGGATTGATGGTTTCCCTTGTGAATTTTACAAGGCCCTATGGGATTGTGTTGGGCATGACTTGCATAAAGTCTATCTTGAGGCTTTTCATTCCAAATCCTTAGATAATATAATTAATAAAGGAAATATTAAACTCATACCTAAGTCTGGAGATCTTGAGAATATCTACAACTAGTGTCCTATCACGCTCCTCAATGTCTCTTACAAAATCATCGCCAAAGCTCTGGCTCTTAAGATCTGCCATATTTTTCCCTAGATTGTGCACTCGGAGAAAACTAGGTTTATCAAGTCCAGATTCATTTTGGACAATATCATTGTTGTGTGGGAAGGTAGAGTGGCCCAGGTGCTTAGACTAGAAAGCTATTTTTCTCAAAATAGACTTTGCTAAAGCTTATGACCACATTGAGTGGCCTTTTATTCTATCCATGTTGAAATCCTTGTGGTTTGGGCCTAATTTCATCTAGGCTATCCAAATGCTATTCTCAGATGCCTCTGCTTGTATCACCATTAATGGCCACCAATCTCATTTCTTTGGGCTATTCTGCTCCATTCAAGAAGGATGGTTGCTTGCTCCTTCTCTTTACGTGCTTGTTGCCAAAGGATTTGGCTATCTCTTTGCCAATGCAATTTCTCAACAACGTGTTAAAGGAATTACTCTACCTAACTCCCAGGCTCAACTGGTTAATGGCCATTTTATTGATGAATCTCTCCTCACCCTTGTGGAGGAGGAGAATATTATTAAGGCATCTCTTGAATGTCTTAACATGTTTTTCCTTGCGCCTAGCTCTACCATTTAGTGGCATAAAACTTTGTGCTACAGGAAATCTATTCTACCCACTCCTCACTGGCTTCAGCAGTACAGTTGGAATAGATTGGGCCCCGAGGGGAAATATTTTAGTTTCTAGGAATACCCTTTTCCTTCCAGGCTTCTTCGGCTGAGTTGTGGTAAGTTGTCCTCTATTGAATTGAGTAAAAGTTGGCCTATTGGATTACCAAGCCTCTTTCTCTGGTAGGGAAATTCCAAGTGTGCTCCAATATTTTGGTGGCTACACATGTCTACTACTCCTCTTGTTGGGCTCCTTCGAAAGTTTCCTATGCGAAGCTTGAAAAGCTACTTCGGGACTTTCTTTGGGCCTCTATGAAGTCCCACAGAGGGTTTCACCATGTTTCCCGAGAGTTTTATTTCCCTCCCAGAGACTCTGGAGGACTTGGTCTACTCTCCACTCAATGACAAGGGACTACCTTATGTGTGAAATGTATAATTAGAGCACTTACTAGAGATGAAGCTTGGAAAATTCTCCTTAGGAATTGCATTCAATCCGGATTTCCTATTCACAAACCCTCCTAGAAGGGGATTGGATTTCAAACCCTTCTGGTCATAAGGAACCAATTCAAATTGTGGGAAATTTTGTGGCCAAGAGCATTTGGAGAGCCTGGGAGGCGGTTAAGCCTTGGTTCTGTTGGGTCGGCTCTAGTTTGTATGATGGGATTTTTCTCAATCAACTGAATGTTTGGTGGTCACCTCTCTTTGCTAGTAATGGTTGGCCACTAGCCAAGTCACCTTGGCTTAAGGCGCTAAGGTTCCACAAGAAAGGAATTCAAATTTTGCAACAAGTGTTTCACAGACCCACAATGCACATCATGTTGTGGGAATATTTTTGTGCCCTTTACAGTCTTCAAAACTAGGACTATGATACTTATGATGGTTTGGTGAATGATATTCTTGGAGATATTATTCATAAGGTGGGAATTCATGGGTCCAAGCCCTAGTGGAAGGACTACAGGTGGTACCCAGACACCCCTTTTAGGAATTACAAGCCTAGGCTTGGTTATAGTTGGTTTTTACCACACTTTCCATGATTGAAAGTCTGAACTAGAGGTGGCTTCTTCAATCCCCCACTCATGTCTGGCAAAAAAATATTCTCTGCCACTTGGTCTGCAAGTGGTGAGTTGAAACTTGCCACTTTTCTTGGTGTATTCTTTTCCAAGGCTTTCCTGTGGGCTCTCAGCTTGTTCACTTGGGCGTCTAGGACCCTTGGTGCCCTTTTTGTGGGCAAGCTGAGTCTTTTAAGCATCTCTTCTAGTTTTGTACTATAGCTCAACAGTTTTGTAATTAGATTCATGACTTCTTTAGGCCTTTTAGACTAGAGCCTTTCTCCTAGCATATGGTTTTTCCAGGAGACTCACCCAAACTTCCTACTAAATATACCCATCTTTAGCACACTTTCAGGGTGGAAATCCTCTTCAATATATGGAAAGATAGAAATTCCTACATATTTTCTAACACAAAAATGGATAAAAATGTTTCTTTGTATTCTAAAGCTATTATTTTCTCTAATGTGCTCTTGTAGATTCAATTTCAAGCCAACAAGGTTGCACTTGAGGTGGTTCACCTTCAGGTCATTTTGGATCATTGGGGCAATGACCCATCTACTATTGCTTGGGCACTCACTTCCTTTCACAGTCAATCACCCTCTCAGGGTCGGAAATAGAGTGGCTCTACTCGCCCCCACTCTCAGCCTCCTCTTTGGTGTGGTTCCCGCCCTCCTCGATGGACTCATTCTCCTCCTCCACAAGCTAGCCAGGGGTGGCCCTCTAGAGGAGCGATGAGGAGCAGCGGTGGTGGTTCCAGGTGATGCTCTGATGATACTCCTGCTATTGGCTCTAGTTGGCCAAATTCTAGTAAGTTTTTTCTGTGTCTAGCATATGCAATCTTGCCCCGATGCGAGGATAATAATAAAGATAAATATAAAGATAAAGATAAAGATGTTATTGATGGTTGGGGTCCTCCTCATGACATCACTCTAGACCTCGCTGATGTATGGGGGGAAAACATGGATGACAAAGACTCTCCTAGCTCTATTGGTACTGCTTTGGTTGCTTGATGGCCTTTTTTAATGTTTGTAATCTTGGACTTTTGGGCTAGTCCCATGTGACTATTTTTTGATTTTTTGGGCACTACCCATGTGACTCTCAGGGTGTCCCTTCTTACCACCCACCCTTTTTGTGAATATGTATTTTAATCTTTATAATTAATATAGATTAGTGCCTATTCATAAAAAAAAAGGTCATTTTCATATTAGGATTAAAAGTGCTTTTTCATTAAAAACTAGTATATTGGGGGCTAGAGAACTCTGTTTTCAATGCCATTTGTTGTGTTAGATTAGTGATTTTTCTCCTATTCTTATCAAACCTCTATCATTATGTGGTATGGTACTTGGAAATACCATACGATATGACTTATGCAATTTGATGTGGCTAAACTGCTCCCTTGATTCAACCTCCATAAAGCAAGTGAAATCAAGGGGGGCATACATCTACCCTCAAATTTTATTTCATCAAGAAGTTAGATAAGAGGATCTTTAGAGAAACTAATGAATTGGTTTTATAGGATGTCGGCCCTAACATTATTTTTCTATAGATAGGTACAATGGGGGCTTCATTCTCCCATGTTTATGAATAAATCCATATGAGTATCCTTTTATGAAATGAAGTTTATTGTTTGAATTCCTTTAGCTTGCATATGCACGTAGAGTCATATGGGTGCTAAAGTGGGGAAAAAATGAAGTGTACAAAATTTTACTCCCTTTTTGGAGATGGTATAATTTCACACTTAATTTGGACCTATTTTAGTACCCTTGCATCCATGACCCTTTAATTCATCATTAATTGGCCCCTAAGGCCCTTTATTTCAGATCTTGAGGCTTATTTCGACTAAAATCCTAGAAAAATAAACAAAGGCATTCAATTTTCTAACATCCTAATGTTTTCTCATCTTAAAAAGCTAGGGTGGGACTCATACACCCACTTGGGAATATGGGTCCCCCTAGGTGGAGTCTTGTGTGGCCCATTTTTTGGGTTTGAGTGTGAAATTAAGGTTTTTAATTCAAATTTTTGGTTGATGTTGACATTTGGGATCTAATAAATGATAAATTAGATGATGTGCCTACATAAACAAGGATTAAAATCCTTATTTCACCTAGAGGAATTGATTCAAGATCTAAGCATTCATAATATAAACTTGAGCACTCAAGCATACTTTCTCAAGAGCATTCAAGAGCAAGTAGCAAGAAAAGTTGAAGTCTTAGAGCAGAATTATTGTGTTTTTGTGGGTCTTCAAGCTCACTTTCATTCAAGAACTAGCATTCTCAAGGATTGATGATGGTTTTCTATGGTGAATCATGATAGATTCTAGGTTGGGGAGATGCAACTAGCCATTGAGCCAAGCCTAATGACTTATTTCCTAAGTGATTATGTCCTCCATTATCATTCTAATTTCCACCTAAAGGAAGGTACATGTATTATTATGGCTTATTAGGGTGATTAAAGATCTCCCAAAGTGAGTTATCATCTCTATATTTCATTCATGCATCTTATTCTAGCACATTAGAATTTAGGGTTTTATGGAATTTTAGATCTCCTAATCTTAGATGCACTTATGATTAGGGCTTGCACTCATATTTACATTCAAGATGTATCATTTCTATCAAGGTTTAACTATCAAACTAGGTGTTTGACCAAGGTAAACACCCCATAAGAAAATTAATATAATATTTTGTTTTGTAGGTTTACTGATAGGTTCAGCTCTGGAAACATTATTATGAAGGAAGATTAGGCACATCAAAATAGATTTAGATCTTGACATTCTTAAAAAGAAGAATGGGACTGATACACCACTTATGGGGTATGAGTCCTAGTAAAGCACTTTTCCTAAATTTTGGATGATTTAGACCAATCACTTTGGAATTCCAATTTCTTCCCAGAAACCCTAAACTGGGACTACATTTTCCCTATTGGTGTATGAGTCCCAATGTGCTTTACAAGTTATATTTTTATGATTTTAGACCTAGTTTTGAGACTCTTCAACTTTCCATGTGCACTATTTTCATTCTCTGTTAAAAGGCATAGGACAACTAAGAGGGGGGGTGAATCAGTTGTCACCAAATTTAAACTCAAAACTTCAACACTTATTAACTTCACAACCTCATAGTTTTGTTATTAAGTATGAACATGAAATGCAGATAATAGAAAGAAAAATCAACACAAAGAACACCATATTTTACGTAGAAAACCAAATGAGGGAAAAACCATGGTGAGGATTAACTCACAATATAAAGAGATAGAAAAAGTGAATATAAAGGCTCACTACCTAGAAGAGGACTCGCTATGCAGATACAAAGGCTCACTCCCTCTAGAAAGGACTCATTGTCCAACAGGGAGACTCACTGCCTACAAATACAAAAGAAAAAGAAAGATCCACCACACTAATTTACACACATCTAAAGCCTTGATCAGAACATTATAGAAACCTTCATCTCACTTCTTCCAAGAATCTAACACAATGAAGTATTGTTTCCTCAACTCACTTTGCATCATCTAAATATTTGCAACTTAACTTTCTTTTATACCATCTTCAACCTTAGAAACTTTCTCCAAGGTCAGCCACATAAGCTTTATTTCATAAATTTAAATTAGGTCAGAAACTCAACATTTCTGTGGTGGAAAGGAATGAGATTGGACCACTTAAATACTTAACCAAGACCAAAAATAATGTCTAGAATCAACCACATGCTTCCTTAATTAAATTTAATTCTTCATATGAAGTGTAAACACCAGGTCAGCCAAACCTAATGAAAACACAAATGAACATTGAAGTACATGCTTCCCAGTAAGAAGATAACATGCAGACGATGTAACAAGCTTCATCATATATGAGAACACATCTCAAGTTCCTTTAGATACATCTGCAACAAGTGTAACAACTTTCAAACACATAAATCCTTCCATTAGTCCATCTTGACTGTGCAAACACATACAAAAACTTTGAAACTCAACTTCTCGATCACTAAACCATAAACACTTTTGCTAGAACCCAGAGAACACTTGAAAGAAAACAACAGAGGACTGTAGAGTAGAAACATTTCTCGCAGTCCACAAAAGATCAACTCTGCCAGAATAGTTCATACATTGATGATCACAACTTTCACATTCCGTTAAACCAGAGACTACAAACCAGTAGATATCACCATCAAATCATCAACAACAACTCTTTAGATCCACACAAGCATAGGATCAACATAGGAGAAATTCAGAGCACTTATCAAAGAGCATTCTAACACTTATATAACTTTGACTTCTTTTTTTATTAATTTTATCAAAAGAAATTGGAAACCTATCATTTCATCACATCTACAACATCATAAGGATAGCTCCATGTACTCACAACATCTCAACTATACATGCACAATCTACAACATTCTGAATTGTGTTGACATCAATGACAACAAATTAATGAAAACACCACCAAACTTTCTCATACTTGCAAAAATCTCCCCCTTTGTCATTGATGGCAACACATGATGTCAAAAACCATCAAATAAAAAAACCTACACAATATTCTTGGAGAACACCTTTCCTTAATTTTATTACTATTTTTCACTTGACTTTCTCTCCCCCTTTGACATCAATGGAAAAAATCTCTGAATACTCCCCCTTATGAGTACACCCACTCAATTCATACTACAACAATGAAAAAAATTTCTACTCCCCCTATAGAGTAGACCCATTCATCAGTCTAGATAAATGAAGAGTCTGTAAATTCACTAGAATGATGCACCTCCATGTGTACCTATTTCGAAGGGCCAATGACCCCCAACCTCTCCCTAAGATACTCAAAAGTATCCTTTGGAAGAGCTTTAGTAAATATATTTGCAATTTGTTCCTTTGTTGACACATACTCTAGCCTTACTTCATTCTCCAATTCACCATTCAAAAATGTTGACTTGACATCCATTTGATATACTTTGAAATCCTTGTGGGTAGAAAATGCCAAAAACATTCTAATAGCTTCCATTCTAGCCATAGGGGAAAAAGTTTCTTCAAAATCTACGCCTTCAACTTGTGAGTATCCCTTGCATACAAATATTGCTTTATTTCTTATCACTTTCCCATTTTCATTCAACTTATTCTAAAACACCCATTTTGAACCAATTACGTTCTTATTCATAGGTCTAGGAACTAATTTCCATGTCCGATTCTTCTTTGTTTATTGCAACTCTTCTTTCATAGCTCTAACCCAACTTTCATCTTCACATGCTTCACACATAGAATTAGGTTCTATTTTAGAAAGTAAAAACAAGTTTACCTTAGTTGTTGCTTTGCTTCTAGTCTTCACACCTTCACTCTTATCTCCAATTATTGGTTCCTCTAGATGATTCTTCTGCACATACTTAGGAGTCTTAACAGTAGGTTTCAAGATTTCTTCTTCTTCTTCAATCTATTATTCTTCTTATTTTTATTCTTCTTCTTCCTTCTTATTTTATTTAGGTACATGTCCACATATAGAATCATCAGGTTCAACTTCACTTATCTCAATAGGTTTATGCATGTCCTCATCAACTTTCACATTAGCACTCTCAACAATCTTCCTAAATCTTTTATTGAGGCATCTATATTCTTTGTTGGTAGTGGAGTACCCAAGAAAAATTCCTTCATCACATTTTGCATCAAACTTCCCAATATTTTCATTGTATCTTTTAATGTAACATCTACTTCCAAATACCTTAAAGTACTTCATAGTAAGAGTCTTACCAGTCCATAACTCAAAAGGTGTCTTTGTGTTGTTCCCTCTAATTTGAACTCTATTAAGAACATAAACAATAGTGTGTATTGCCTCTCTCCAGTACACATATGGTACATTTGATTCTTTCATCATGGTTCTTTCAGCTTCTTGTATAGTTTGGTTTTTCCTCTCAACTACTCCATTCTACTGAGGGGTCCTCAGAGGAAAAAACTATCTTTTATGCCATGCTCTTCACAAAATGTATTAAATTCACTAGAAGTGAATTCTCCACCTCTATCAGATCTCAAACATTTCATTTTCAAGTTTACTTCATTTTCCACTCTTGCCTTGAACACCTTAAACCTATTCAGAGCCTGAGTATTTTCTATAACAAAAACAACCCATGTCATTTGAGAATAATCATCAATATGGAGCATGAAATACCTATCACCATTTAGGCTTCCTATTCTAGTCGGACCATAAAGGTTAGAATGAATTAATTCCAGCATTTCGGTAGTAGATTGCTCTTTTCCCTTATAACCGTATCTTGTTTGTTTCCCTAACTGACAACTTCTGCAAATATTATTAGTGGGCTTTGTGATTCTAGGAAGACCTTGGAAAACATCTCTTGAACTAATCCTGACTAGATTATCAAAGTTTACATGTCCCATTCTCCAGTGCCACAACCAACTTTCATTGACTTGAGATACAAGACATTGACCATCAAGACCCTTAAGTTGATAGATGTTTCTATGATTTCTCCTTCCAATATCAACCATATCTCTGGATCCTTTTATGATTTCATAGGTATTATCTTGAAACACAAGTTTAAAACCATTCCTACACATCTGTCCAACACTCAAAAGGTCAAAAAATTCCAACTCTTTTGGGAGATAGTTGTTGATGATGTGGTTAATGTTGTCAAAGAGTTTTTTGGATCTAGGAATTTGTTGAAAGAGCTTAATGCTAAATTTATTTTTCTTATTCCCAAGTTCCCTGGTGTTGATGCTTTTGATTTCTTCTGCTTGATTAGCTTATGCAACTCCTTTTACAAAATCATTTCTAAAGTGGTTACCACTAGGCTTCTTGGGGTTCTCCCACTGTTGATTTCTCCTCAACAGAATGGTTTTGTTCTGGGAAGAAATATTTTGGATTCCATTATTACGGTTCATGAGAATATCCATTCTTTAAAAGTCTCAAAAAATCAAGGTTTTTTACTAAGGTTGGATCTCTAAGGCCTATGATAGGGTGGATTGGGAGTTCTTGATCAAAATATTAAAAGCTTTTGGGTTTTTAGAGAGATTTATGTAGCTGATATGGGAGATGATCTCAACTACCAACACCTCTATCATTATTAATGGTTCTCCTTCCCATTTCTTCAAATTTTCTATAGGTGTGAGACAAGGAGATCTTGTGTCTCCTATTATCTTTACCTTGATGGTGGAAAGTCTAGGAAGGCTTTTGCACAAAAAAGTGATGGAAGGGAGTCTGAAAGGGTTGAAACTGTCTTCAGAAAACCTTGCCTATTCACATCAACAATTCATGGATGACACCATTCTTATGGGAAGCTCAACAATTGGAGAATCCAAAACTCTGAAGAGCTCCCTTGTGCTTTATGAGGAAACTTTAGAGAAAAAAATTAACAGGGTGAAAAGTTATTTTTTCTTCTTCAACACCCCTGAACCTAGGCAAAGGAAGATTACAAACATATTAGGTTGTGTTGTTAATTCTCTTCCTTCCATTTACTTGGGGATTCCTTTGGGTATGAAACCTCCAGACTCTTTTTGGATTTCTCTTGTGGATAGGTTTAATCAGAAGTTGGCTAGTTCGAAAGGGGCCCTTCTGAGTTAAGCTGGTAAAGTTATGTTGCTAAAGGCTTCTCTTCAGAACTTGCCTATTTATGCTCTAAGTTTGTTTAAGATCCCTTCCAAGTTTTCCAAAATTATTGAAAAAATCCAAAAACATTTCCTTTGGTCTGGGGTTGAGGAGAAGAAGAGGATTTCATTGGTTGCTTGGGAGAATGTGTGCAAACCCAAAAAGTATGGGGATCTTGGGTTGAGGAACATTAGGGTTTTTAATAAAGCTCTCTTGGAAAAATAGGTCTAGAGAACCTTTGTTGATGACCATGAATGGAATGCTATTTGTCATAGTAAATATTTGCGGGAATGGACTCCTTCAAATATTTTCTTAGTTCTCAGAATATCCCCCTTGGCTCAGCCGTTTGGAATAGTTTCATTATAGCTAGGGATCTTGCTGGTAAAGGTGCGTTTTGGAAAGTTGGAGACGGTAAAAAATATTGTTTTGGGAAGATCAGTGGATAGGGAATGAACCTCTTTGCAATATCCCTATCTTTAGGAATCACATGGAGGAATACAAAGCCAAATATGGTACCTTGGTTGGGGATTATTGGAGGAATGATTAGTGGGTTGGTATCTCTTCTATTAGTTTGGATCTTTGATCCCTGTAGTCTCTCCTTAACTCTAGTGTGCTTAGTTCGTAGGGCCAAGAGGATTCTTTGGTCTAGAAGTTGTCCTCCTCAAGGATCTATTATGTTTCTTTGGCGGTGGCCTCTTGTTATCAGTCTTCCCCCTCCCCTATTTGGGTGAAGGCTTGGGTGCACAATCTTATACCTAAAGTCAACATCTTTGCATGTATCCTTCTCCAGAATAAACTATTGACCAATGAAAATATTTGCAAGTGTGGCTTCTCCTTTCCTAACAAATGTTATCTTTGTTGTGTGAAGGTTGAGATAGCTTCACATCTCTTTCTCCTCTATTCTTTTTCCTATGACATCTGGTGCAAGATTTTGCAATTGTGGGATCTCAACTGGGTTTTTCTTGGAACTATCTTGGATTTTTATAGCCAGTGGAAGGATCCTTCAAGCAACCAAGTGTTGAATCTGTGGTGGCCTCTTGTTATCAGTCTTCCCCCTCCCCTGTTTGGGTGAAGGCTTGGGTGCACAATCTTATACCTAAATTCAACATCTTTGCATGTATCCTTCTTCAAAATAAACTATTGACCAATGAAAATATTTGC
Organism: Sequoia sempervirens; assembly: GCA_007258455.2. Lineage (NCBI taxonomy): Eukaryota > Viridiplantae > Streptophyta > Pinopsida > Cupressales > Cupressaceae > Sequoia > Sequoia sempervirens. The sequence goes on along the minus strand of VDFB02000003.1, from coordinate 292,107,861 downwards.
AAGTGTGGCTTCTCCTTTCCTAACAAATGTTATCTTTGTTGTGTGAAGGTTGAGATAGCTTCACATCTCTTTCTCCTCTATCCTTTTTCCTATGACATCTGGTGCAATATTTGCAATTGTGGGATCTCAGCTAGGTTTTTCTTGGAACTATCTTGGATTTTTATAGCCAATGGAAGGATCCTTCAAGCAACCAAGTGTTGAATCTACTCTGGAGATACATTTTCCCTCACCTCACTTGGGGCATTTGGAAAGATGGTAATAATAGAATCTTTCGGGATTCGACTCTTTCAGAGGAAATTATTTTTGGTAAAATTTTTAGAGCTGTGAGAGAGAATTTCAATCTACTCAATATAAAATTCAAGGCTAAGGGAACAATTAGCTACCAAGATTATGAGCTCAGAGTTGCTGATGCTTGGAAAATTAATGTTGATATTTCTTCTCCTCTTAAGCCCACCAAGGGTCCTAGAGATGGTATCCATTGGAACCTCCCTCCTCTTGGTTGGGTTAAAATCAACTTTGATGGGGTGGCCAAGGGTAATCCTAGACCAGTTGGGTGTGGGGGAGTGATAAGGGATGATAATAGATTTTTTATTGCAGTAGTAGCTATCCCCTTGGGTACCTAGACCAACAAGATTTCCGAAGCCATAGGGGCATTTCAAGTTTTGAATCTTGCTTGTTAGTTGATTTTAAAAATGTGTGGCTTGAAGGGGACTCGAATAATATCATACAATGTATAAAGGGCCTTAAAAAACCCTCATGGACTATAAAGAATTGGATTAATCTTTCCAAGTAGATTATCAGTAACTTTGAGAATTTCTATATTTCCCATGCTTATAGGGAAATTAACACGGTGGCAAATTTTTCTACCAACAAAGGTGTTCAAGTGAAGGACAAGGTGTTGTGGCAAAGGAGTGATAAGCTGGAGGCTGATGTCACTACCTTACTTATGTATGATCAAATTCACGGGAACATTCAAACTCCCCCTACCAAAGTATGATTACTAAGTGTCTTGTCACATAGTCGTAGGACTGTTGTTCAATTATATTTCATCATTGGATGAAGCACAACAATATTAATTCCTATTTTTATTTTTTGTGCTTTGCACTCTTTTTGGGTATTTCGACTACCAGTTTATTTGGTTTTCTTGAGTTTTCTAAATAGGATTTCAATTGTACCAACATGGGTGGTGAGAGTCGCAGGGTGGAACCAATGGACTGTGAGGAGCTACAAAGTAATACTAAGGTTTGGGATTTGCTGGAGAAGGGCGGGATAACCATTTTTATCGAAAAACTCCATGGCTAGGATCTGAACATCACTAGATTTTTTGCCAAGGAATGGAAGGATGGTGAGATCAATTTGTTTGGGAGAAAGGTTGTTATTGATGAGAAATTAATTGTTGAGGTCACGAGGCTTTCCATTGAGGGCATAAAGTTTTATAGGGATAGGAAACTCTTTAACCAGGCCATGCAAAAAAATTTCAAGATTGAGAAGGAAAAGGAGGACCTGTGAAGGACTACCAATAGCTATTACGATTTTCTGAAGATCATCTCACATTGGAGGAAGGTGTTGAATGTACTTATGGAGTACATTACCTTGGACGGTCATTACACTAGGGTATTTAGGTACCATTTTGTGCTCCTCAACCATTTTTGGCATCAGGTTAGGGTTTCTTTCCCTTTCTATCTTGCTACTTCTCTAAATTCTAGTTTATAGAACTATAGTTAGAACCTGATTAGGCATTCTATCCTCCATGAGGGTCTGCTTGTTTTAATCTATGATCATTTTAAAGCTATGTCAGCTCTGTCCCACCAGACCCCTTTATCTAGGGGAAGGGTTGCAATTAAGGGGAAAGGTAATCCTAGTGTCTCTCCCTAGAAGAAGGGTAAAAGAAAGGTCTTAGAGGATCCCTCTTATGATGCTAATGAGGAGGATTCATAGTTGACCCCTTCGTTTGATTATTCTAGTTACCCTTCCATTAATAGAGAGGATATGACTCATTATCCCAGTGATCTCAAGGCGGGGGACCATTACTTTAAACTTGAACTTGAATTTCCTAATGACATTCTTGCTATTTCCCGTAATGGGTCTGTGGATTTCTTACAGTTAATCAGATGGGTTTTTTTTAGATTAAGGAACTTAAGATGAATCAGAGGGCTATGAATAGTAAAATGGAAAAGACTGATAAGAATGACACTAATAACAGAGACAGAGATAAGGTCACTAATTTATGGATTGAGGAAGAAAAGAAATATATGGTGGAGTGCCTTAAGAAAACTGTTGAGGATTTGCAACATTTTAAGAGTAACCATGATGGAAAGCTTTCTAATATGGAGGAAAAGATGAGGAATATAAAAGATTCTATCTACAAGGTGTCAGAAATGAGTCACAAAATTTTAAAATCAATGTAAAGACCATGAATATGATGGTTGAAAATTTTGAAAATTCCTATTAGGTCAGGATGACAATGTATGTGGATGTTGAGAAATAGGAAAGCCAAGTGGAAGGTGTGGGGCTGAGTTACAGAACCAGAGCGCACCTAAAGAGGAAGGTTGACCAGGCACTTGTGAATATTTAGGAGATTAAGAAATTTGCTTTAAATATGAATAAATTTGAGCAGAAGGTGGCAGAGATCCTCAGAAATATGGCCTAGTGGCTGGACTTTTGGTGGTTTTTGTTGGATTTTTGTTGTGCTACTTTGGGATGTTCATTGTTTTTTTTTTTACAAGGTCCTTTTTTATGCCATATCTTTCTCTTGTTTACTATTAAAGGGTTTCAAGGTCCCTTCAAAACCTATTTGTTCCTTAATAAAAAACACTCAAAAGGTTATGCCTTAAACCCTTTACATAATATACATTATCGGTGTTGTATATTCCATCAAAACTAATTGTACCTTTCCCAATTGTCTTTTCTCTTGAATGATCACCAAACATGACCAAACCACCATCATACTTTTCAAGTTTAGTGAACTTACTTCTATCTCTGGTCATGTGATTAGAGCATCCACTGTCAATCACCTAGTAGTTTTCATCATGTCTAGCATGAAAGGCGGTGACCAAAGTACCTTCCATATCATTTTTTTTGTTCTCCAAAACATCCTTTCTTGCACATTTTCTAGGGTTAGCAGACATAGATTTATTCTCCAAAGCTAAAAACAAGCATTTACTATCATCACCCTCATAATTAGATTCATCATTAGAGATTTCAACTTCTTCTTTAACATAATATAGCTTGTATTTCTTATCCTTTATATCCTTATCTTTATGATCCTTGTTCTTCTTATGTACAACTCTATTCAGACATCTTGAATCATAATGACCAATATTACCACAACTGAAACATTTAAAAGGCAACATACATACATACTTACTAGTTCCTTTCTTCAACTTCCTGGTAAAATTCACTTCCAACTCATCAAAACCATCACTATCTGGATCATCCTCTGTCTTTGTTGCTTTAATTGTAGTTTATGTCTTTTCGTCTTTCTTTCCAAACTTTCTCATCTCAAATGTAGTCAAGGTGCCAAATAGCTCTTCTTTATTATACTTCTTAAAATCGTATATCTCCTTAATAACTGAGATCTTATCACTATAAGACTCAGGTAGGGTTATTAGGATCTTCTCAATTATATATTCATTAGTTAGTTTACCCCCTTGATTCCTAACATCATTTGCTACAAGTTCAACCCTCTGGAAATAGCTTGCAAAATCTTCACCTTCTTCCATTTTCAAATTCTCATATCTATGCATTGTCGTCAATTTCATTTTCAATTTCACTCTATCATTTCCTTCATAAAGACCTTCCAACTTCTTCCAAACTTCATAAGTAGTGTCCAAAGAAAGAACCTTAGTTTGCTAAGTTTTAGATAGGGCACTGAAAATAGCATACCTCACCTTCTCATTCTCCTCATAAGCAGAAACCTCATTTGTAGTAGTAAGACCACCTGACAGAGCAACATACTTCGTCTCAATAGCCTTCCAGGTCTTGTAACCAAGAAAAATAATATATCCTCCCATCTTCACTTTCCAGTCACTATAATCGAATCCATCTAACATAAGGATTTCCAACTTATGTGTCATCAGATCTTCCTTAAGCGGTTAAGCTCTACACCAAGGAACCAAAGCTCTGATACCAATTTTTAAAAGATGCAAGACAACTGGCAGTGGGGGGTGAATCAGTTGTCACCAAATTTAAACTCAAAACTTCAACACTTATTAACTTCACAACCTCACAATTATGTTATTAAGTATGAACATGAAATGCAGATAAAAAAAGAAAAATCAACACAAAGAACACTAGATTCTATGTGGAAAAATTAATGAGGGAAAAACAACGATAAGGATTTACTCACAATATTAAGAGATAGAAAAATTGAATACAAAGGCTCACTGCCAAGGGCTCACTGCCTAGAAGAGGACTCACTATCTAGATACAAAGGCTCACTACCTACATAAAGGACTCACTATCCAACAGGGAGGTTCACTGTCTACAGATACAAAAGAAAACAAAAGATCCACCACAGTAATTTACACACATCCGCATCCTTGATCAAAACATTGCAGAAACGTTCAACTCACTGATTTCAAGAATCTAACACAATGAAGTACTGCTACCTCAACTTACTTTTGTACAACTTTTCTCTTCACTTGTGGCTTAATTCATTACTTTTCATCATCTAAATCTTTGCAACTTAACTTTCTTTTATACCATCTTCAACCTTAGAAACTTTATCCAAGGTTGGCCACATAAGATTCATTTCATAAGTTGAAATTAGTTTGGCAACTCAACATTCCCGTGGTGGAAAGGAATTGGAGTGGACCACTTAAATACTTAACCAAGACCAAAAATAATGTCTCAGATCAACCACATGCTTCCTTAATTAAATTTAATTCTTCATATGAAGTGTAAACACCAGGTCGGCCAAACCTAACAAAAACACAAATGAACATTGAAGTACACACTTCCCAGCAAGAAAATAGCATGCAAATGATGTAACACACTTCATCATGCACAAGAACACATCTTAGGTTCCTTCAGATACATCTGCAGCAAGTGTAACAAATTTCAAACACAAAAATCCTTCCATCAGTCCATCCAAACTATGCAAACACATACAAAAAATTTGAAACTCAACTTTCGGATCACCAAAGCATAAACACTTTTTCCAAAACCTAGAGAACACATTTAAAAAACATATTCCAAATCCAAAAGATTTGAAAGAAAATAGCAAAGGATTGTGGAGGAGAAACATTTCTCCCAGTCCATAAAAGATCAGCTCTTCCAGAATAGTTCACACACGAGTGAACACAACTTTCACATTCCATTAAACTAGAGACTACAAACCAGTAGATATCACCATTAGATCATTAACAACAACTCTTCAGATCCGCACAAGCATAGGATCAACATAGGAGAAATGTGGAGCACATACCGAAGCACATTCTAACACTTACATAACTTTGACTTCGCTTTTTATTAATTTTCTCAAAAGCACTTGGAAACCCATCATTCTAGCACATCTGCAACATCATAAGGATAGTTCCATGTACTCACAACATCTCAACTATACATGCACAATCTGCAACATTCTAAACTATGTTGACATCAATGACAACATTAATGACAACACCACCAAACTTGTTCATACTTGCAACAATCTCCAGTTCATTATTCTAATTTGAGTTCATTTTCTAGGTCATATCATTATGTTTGCATATCATTTGCATTTCTTTTCTTTCCAAGCCCTTTCTTGGTGATGAACCCTCTTATTGTCTTTAATCATACTCTAAGACACCTTATTGTGGATTTCTTTCCCTTATTCCATCTTTAAATTGAGATCTCTAAGGTTTCCTTGAGTGAAACTTGAAGGAAATAGGTGGAAAGGTCCTAAACCCTAGTTCTATCTTCCAATAAGATTAGAACCCCTATTTTCTAGTTTTCACATACATACACCATTACATAAACTTTGACATGGATAGTTACAAATAACTAATAAGGTGCTACTCATTGAAATATACTCCATTACATTATCAAACTCTTCCTAGAGCTTTTTCTCCTTAAAAAACATATTACCATTACATTCATTTAACTTATTCTTACACATTTGTAAAGCTAGACTCAATTTTGGAGTGAGTGCCAACTAAATAGAATCAACAATATATAGAAACCTAAGCAACTATAGTGAACATAAAATAATATGTTTCAAAGAACCCACAAAACATGTGAAGTCTACCAATGGAACAGGGAATAGGTTGGAGGAATTAATATGCAAGCTATTCAAATTCTTGCTAATATCTAACTTCATTGTTTGTCTTTAATACTATGATTGATGAAGATTCATTGTTGACATGGAGGATGATATAGATGATACTAGAAAGATAGGTCTAGCCAGAGAAGTTAATGATTTAGTTGAGGTTATATTTCCACAAGTAAAGGAAGAAAATTTCATCAACAAAGAAGTTTAGTGCCTGCCAAAGACTAAATAAATTTCAGATTTACTTAATTTGCTAGTGTTCACACTACAAAAATTTGAAGTAATAACTACCACTGCCTATGAGATAAGGAAGCTCACTGCCATTGTCAAAAGGGATGACCATCTAATGAAAGCTAAAAATTCTCTTAGGCCACAACTTGTGACAGAAACACACCACTTGAATGTTTGGAGGATCAATATCAGAAGATGTGGATAATTGTTGAAGTAAAATTTTAAGAAATAGGGAGGAAGGTATATGAGCTCTGCTAGGGTTTTGTGTTTTCTACAGTCACCCTTGGCCCCTCTTGCATCATACTGCGCATCCTACATAGGAAGCCCCTCTTTTCTTGTGTGTACGACCGCATTTACTATGGTTTTTTTGTTTTAATATGCCTTCAACTGGCTTTAATCCAGCAGTTCTTGTTGGTGTTATTTTTTCGACGACGTTAATCAATGGCTCCTCCTCCAAAAAAACTCCCCTGGAAATTTGTTCCAAAAGTATTTCACGAGATAAGTGCTCTGATTCACCAACTGATGTGGTTTTTCGTTCACTAGATTTTGATACTACCTGTCAATGGCTTGAGCAATACAACCTTATTGGGTATTTTGTTGCGAGAACTTCCCCTGAAAGTGTGCTTAAAGATTGGGTGAACAAGGCTTGGGTCCCTCATGGGGTCTGCCTTGATATGGTCCAAAATTCAAGCAAGGGTTTCTTTTTGTTCCACTTTGTAGAGGTCAATCATGTGCAGGCTATCTTAGGCCATGGGCCCTGGTATGTCTAGTCTTCTTTGTTAGTTTTCTAGGCATGAACCCGTGACTTTGTTGTCTCAGACGACACCAAGTTGCGGGTCCCAGTCTAGATTGAATTCCATGGTCTACCATTGCCTTGTGCTACTTTTTTGAATAGTATAGCTTCCGCACTGGGGAGGGTTATTTGGATTGAGCCAGATAGGTTCTTTTAGGCTTGACCCCAGAAGAGGGCTTGTGTGGAAGTGGACCTTTCCAAAGATTTGAAAAAATCCATTGATATCCAAATTGGAGCTCTTTGCCACACCCAAAAGGTCACATATTTTAATTTTCCCAACACATGCTATAGGTGTCAATCAGTGCACCACAAGATTAAAGACTGCCCTTTATCAGTGCCTCATACACCTTCTCTACCATGAGATGTTGAAAAGCATCATTCAGTGGCTGCATCTGCTGCCAAACCTGATGCGAAATGGACTACAGTTACGAATCGAAAGAATAAGTCCACTAGTTCTGGGTCGGGTCCTGTGACCTCTGAGCTAGTGAAAGATGTTTCAAACCCTTCTATGAAGGGGAAAGAAGCTTCGGTTGGAGCTGATTATGTTTCACAGTAGCCTAGGCCAAAGGCTATGCCTCAGCTAGCTACTATCATGTTAGCACAGTCGAATGTATCTTCTCCTGTAATGGGAGCTCAAAGGCGATCTCACAGCCCTTCCCCTCCTAGGGAAGAAAGGGAATATGTTCATGAAAAGTGGAGGATGTCCTCTCCATCCATCCAGATTAGATTAGTTCTACCAGAATTTTTGCAGAATCGTTTCTCTTCTCTAAATGAAGAGGAATCAAGTTTCAAAAAAATGGAAGAGTTTCACTCATGAAGTTCCTTTTATGGAATGTTCGAGGTCTGTCAGACCTCTCTAGAAAGTATTATATCAGGGATACCTTGTGTAAATAATCTGGTGTTGAAGTGCTTTGTCTCCACGAAGTTAAATTTTCTAGTTTTTTGCTTGCTGCAGCTTGCCATTCTATTTGGCCATCCAGTAAAATGTTTTGTACTACACATGATGCTAGGTGTGGCAGAGCTATCACCCTTTTGACCCCATGGTAGAACTCTTCTATGGTTGTCCACGAGTTTGATCCCACTCATCGACTCGTCTAGATCCTTCTCAACATTGATAATCATTCCTTTGGGATTATTAATGTCTGTGCTTCTAATGATGTTGTGGAATGCTCTTTACTCTCGTGTTGGATTGTTGATTATTTACCAGTTGCTACCCGGTTACTCTGTGGGGACTTCAATATGGTAGAAATGGAGTGTGAAAAAGATGGCACTTTTTCATTTAGATGGACAGCTGGGGAAAGGGAGGCGTGGTTTTACATGTGCAATAAATTGGGGCTTTTTAATCCTAATATTGGTCACCGCCATTCTCATTCTCTTTGGCACACTTGGTAATTATAGAGTCGGTTCTAATAGAATATTTAAGCACCTTGATTGTGCCATGATCTCAACATAATATTTTTTCTCGTTTGACAACTCCTCTCTCCTAGTTAATCTATTAGTGGATGTGACCTTTTCAAACCACTTCCCCATTTCTTTTTGCATTGAATGGGAGACTCAACAGCCTCGTACATGTAAAAATCAAATTTTTTTAAACACGTCTTTACTTTGCCACAAGCCTACCCTGGCCCACATTCGCAAAGTCTAGAATTTGGAGTGCAGACTAACTCATCACACAGGTTGGATTTCTTGGTGGAATGAAGCTATCATCTACACAACTAGATTTCTACACATTTATGGGCACCAGCTGGCTATTTTTTACTGGCGGTCTTATGAGGCTACCACCACTAACCTTCATGCTACTTCTGAGGCTTTGGCCATCAGGCCCTTTTCTCCATCATTACAAGTCAAGGTGGTAGAATTAAGGCACTAGAAACAAATTGTTGACAACTATGCTACTAGAGGAGCGCAAATCAAAGCCCGATTACATTGGTTAAAAGTTGGTGATCATTCTTCCAAATAGTTTTTTTTGGCTTTGTGTGCTAGACACTCATCCCCAGGCATTAAAAAAATCAAAGATGGCATTCAGGTGCTATCTGAGTTGCTTGATATTCTCTAGGCCTTTGTACGTCATTATGAGAAATTCTTCACTGCATAGAAAGTCATGCCTGTGCGATAGCAAGCCCTTCAGGATTGCCTTACTGTTGTACCAAATAAGCTTTCTTTAGCTCAAATTTTTTTTTGTGATCAAGTATTATCAGTTGATGATCTCAAAGATGCTATCTACTCCATGGCTGATGACAAAGCCCTAGGAATTGATGGATTCCCTTATGAATTCTACAAAGCCATGTGGGACTATATTGGGCATGATCTGCATCAAGTTTACTTAGAAGCTTTTCATTCTAATTCTCTAGGTAACTTAATTAATAAAGGTAACATAAAATTCATACCTAAGCTGGGTGACCCAGAAGACATTTGCAACTAGAGACCTATCACACTTCTTAATGTCTCCTACAAGATTATCGCCAAGGCTTTTGTCTCTTAAAATACGCCATCTTCTACCTTAGATTGTGTGCTTGGAACAAATTGGGTTTATCAAATCCATATTTATTTTGGATAATATTATCATTGTTTGGGAAGGCATGGAATGGGCCAGACATTCAATCCAGAAAGTCGTGTTCATTAAAATTGACTTTGCCAAGGCATATGACTGCATTGAATCACCATTTATTCTTGTTATGATGCAAGCTTTGGATTTTGGGCCCAATTTCATTTGATCTGTTTGAATGCTCTTTGTGGATGCCTCAGCTTGTATCACCATCAATGGTCATCAATCCTCTACCTTTGGACTCTTTCGCTCCATTCGGAAAGGGTGCCTATTGGCCCCATCTTTGTACGTGCTTGCAACCAAGGGTTTTGGTTACCTCTTGGCTAATGTGGTTTCCCAGCGGTAGGTCAAGAGCATTTCTTTGCCCAACTCTCAAGCTCAGCTTGTTAATGGCCATTTTGTTGATGACTCATTCCTCACCCTTTTGGAGGAAGAAGACTCCATTGCTGCAGCTCTTGAGTGTCTTAATACCTTCTATCTTGCTTCCAGCTCTGCCATCCAGTGGCATAAAACTTTGTGTTATCAACAGTCTATCTTGCGCTCTCCACCTTGGTTGCAACATTATGAATGGAAGTGGATTGGGCCTAGAGATTTTTTTTGATTTCTAGGCATTCCCTTTGTCTTTTAGGTGTCTCTGGCTAAGCTTTGGCAAGCCATGATATCCATAGTTGAACAAAAGCTTGCTTATTGGGTTACCAAGCCCCTCTCTTTGGTAGGGAAATTCCAAGTGTGTTCCAAAATTCCAGTGACCAGCCATATCTATTATTCTTGTTGTTGGGCCCCCTCGAAAGCTACCTATGAAAAGCTTGAGAAACTACTTCATGACTTTCTTTGGGCCTCCTCTAAATCTCATAGAGGGTTTCATCGTGTGGCTTGAGAATTTTTCTACCTTCCTAGAGACTTGGGAGGCCTCAGGTTGTTGTCTACTCAACAGCAAGGGACTACTTTGTGTGTTAAATAGATTATTCATGCCCTTACTGGGGACGAGGCCTGGAAAATTCTTCTCAGGCATAGTATTCGACCCGACTTCCATGTCCATAGACCTTCTTGGAAGGGGATTGGATTTCAAACTCTTCTAGTCATGGAAGAACCTATCCAGATTGTTGGGACATTTGTGGCCAAAAGCATCTAGTGGGCCTGGGAAGTTGTCAAACCCTAGCTCCATTGGGCTAGATCTAGTTTTCGGGATGGACTCTCTCTCAACCAGCACAATATTTGGTGGTCACCTCTTTTTACTAGCAATGGTCAGCCGTTGGCTAAGTCGTCTAGGCTTAAGGTGCTCAAATTTCACAAAAAGGGTATCCCTACCCTACAACAGATCTTTCACAGACCCACCATGTGTATTATGTCATGGGAAGTTTTTCTTGTCCAGTACAGGCTTCATAACCAGGACCGTGCTACTTATGATGGTCTAGTGAATGCCATTCCTGCTGAAATGCTTCATAAGGTTGGAATTCGTGGGACCAAACCTTGGTGGAAAGACTGGAAGTGGTATCCAGAAACCCCTTTTAGGAACTACAAACCTCGGCTTGGTTACAGGTGGCTCTCACCACACTTTCCTATGATTCAGAGTTTGAACTAGAGGTGGCTTCTTAAATCTCCCACTCATGTCTGGCGTAAAAGATTTGCTACCACTTAGTCTGCAAGTGTTGAGCCAAATCTTGCCCACTTTTCCTAGTGTATTCTTTTCCAAGGCTTTCCTGTGGGCTCTCGACTAGTTCACCTGGGGGTCTAGGACCCTTGTTGCCCTTTTCAAGGGAAAGCTAAGAATTTTAAGCATCTTTTCTAGTTTTCTCCTAGAGCCCAGTAGCTTTGGACTTGAATTCATGAATTTTTTTGGCCCTTTAGGCCAGAACCTTTCTCCTAGCATATGGTGTTGCTAGGATATTCTCCCAGATTTCCTGCAAAATTCACCTAGCTTTGGCACACTTTCAGGGTGGAAATTCTCTTCAATATATGGAAAGATAGAAATGCTTACATTTTTTCACATATTCAAATGGATATTCAAGTATCTTTATATGCTAAAGCTATGATTTTCTCTAATGTTCTTTTACAGGTTCAAGTGCAAGCCAACAAAGTTGCACTTGAGGTTGCTCACCTTCAGGTTCTTTTGGACCACTGGGGTAGTGCCCCTTGTACTGTTGCTTGGGTCCCCACTTTTCCCACCTCTTCTTGCAGTCGATCTCCCTCAAGGCGCCAGCAGTGGAGTGGCTCTACGCATCCTCATTCCCAACCCACACCTTGATGGGATTCTCGCACTCCTCAGTGAAACTGTTCTCCTCTGCCACAAGCTTGCCAGGGGTGCCCTTTTGGTGGTGCTTTAGGGAGTGGTGGTGGTGATTCTGAGTCACCCTTTAATGACCCTCCTGCTTCTGGCTCTGGTTGGCCAACCACTGGTAAAATGTTTCCACGTCTAGCACTTGCAATCTCGCCCCAGCGCGAGGAAGAAGATAAAAAGAAAAAAGATGATGATGGTTGGGGTCCTCCTCCTGATGTCACTCTAGACCCTGCTGATGTATGGGGGAAAAATTTGGATGATAGAGACCCTCCTGGCTTTGCTGGCACTACTCTAGCCGCTTAATGGCCTTTTTATTTACTTTCTAATTTTGGACTTTTGGGCTTAGCCCATATGATCTGTTGTTTTTTCTATGCGCTAACCATTTGACTCTTGGGGTGTTCCTTTTTACCACCTACCCTTTTTTTGTGAATATGTATCTTTATATTTGAATTAATATAGATAGTTGTTGATAGAACAAGGGTTGATGTGAGCAATTCTATCTCCCTGCTTTGAGTCCTTGATCTGAGAACTCCTAGGGTGTTAATTCATTCACCCTACAACCTATAGGTCCTCTAACACTAAGGCACCCCCGGTTCACTATGACAACCCTGCTATCATTTCAAATTTGCTACTTCAAAACGTTTATTGGGACACTTTCATCACATTCACCACCTAGCCCTTATTCCTCTAAAGACTAGTCCACTTTCCATTCTGCCAACCTTGTTGTAGGGGTGTGTGTGTGTGGCACTTTCCAAGGCCTCCAAGTCATCTTTTTCAGTGCTTCAACAAACACCAAGATTCAGCTCTCCATTGTTTTCCCAAAAATAGGGTTCTTGGTTCTTGGGCAGGGTTATAACTCAACCTTGGTAGAAACTAGGGTTTCTCAAGGCTTTTTCTTGGTTTTTTTTCTGCCTTTACTGATCATAAATACATTAAAGAGCCTTTTATTTACCACTCCACACTTTCTTTGACCTGTCTACATTCACAAATCTTCATTAGATGAAAAATGTTGCACACCCCTGCTACGTTGGGGTCTCTTTTTACCCTCTTGACTGTCTTTTCTAGCCGGGTCTGCAAACTCGCCTAGACACAGTCTTCTTTCTTGACTAAAGAACCTCTGATGACCACTATATTTACACTATGTACATGCCTAGAGTTTGGCATTGCTTCTTCTGCGTCCATACAGCATGGTGCATTTAGAAACAACCCCTAAACTCCATGGTTTTGGTTTATTTTACCAGTCCAAAACAGAGTTAAAGAAAATACAGATTTTAATAAAATGCAGAAAGCGATGAAAATACTATTTAAGAATAAAAAAACAGAAATTCTATACATTTCTTTACATGCTCTAAAACCAATAAAAGATCTATTCCATTATTCCATTTGTTGTCATGCAGAAAGTTCAGGAAAATAGATTTCTTTTTCAACAAAAATACTGCCTCTTGTTTATTCTCATCAAAAATGCCTTTTCAAAGCTTCCCACCATTCAAAAAACATCCATCAACCTCAAAAATGGTCGAGGATTTCTTTTCCAACACTCAGAAACTGTTAGGTTTTCAGTTTCGGGCTTAAAAGTGGAGAAAAAACATTTTTTCGAAAACACACTGTGTTTTGCGATTTTCACCAAAACCTAAGGAAACGCCTACAAAACGAGTTCCCAATTTATTTTAAGTTTACCTAAGCTCTAAAAAAGTCCCCTTACACATCCTAAAAGGAATTAGGACATTGCACAACAAAAAGGAAATGATTTAAAATCAAAACATCAAAATATGCTTATTTTTGGTAGGTGCTCCTGCACCATTCTCCCCCTCTCAGCACAAAGATGAAGAACTGGAAGGTGGTATCAGTTTCAGGTCAATTCCAAGCTTCTTGAATTGATCCTCTTGTACCCATGTAGCCTCTGAGTCAGGTTTTCTCTTCCACTTGATAAGGTGCTCCATGTATACCTTATTCCTTGTTGCTTTCTTCACCCTGGACTCCAAGACCTTCTCTGCCTGAGCTTTATCTTGACTTGGAAGGGGTATATTACTGATATCCTGAAATATTTCCTAACTGTTTTGAAAGTCATCATTGATTGTACCCTTGTACCTGATCAAATCAGCAACATTGAAGACTGGAGATATACCCAAATCCGATGGAAGTTCCACCTTGTATGCATTCTTTCCATACTTAGCTATCACCTTGCATGGTCCTACCCATTTCATTTGCAACTTGGTGTACATCCCCTTCTGCAATCTGGATTTGTTGAGGTGAACCATCACATAATCACCCACTTGAAACTGCACATCTCTCCTTGTCTCATCAACTTTGTCCTTCAACTTTTGTGTTGCTGCTGTGATTGTCCTCTTAACTTGCTCATGAATCTCCTTCATGGTTTGAGTGAAGTCTTATGCATGTCCACTCCTATTCTCCATTGTTCCAAGGTCTCTGAGCTCACAAACTCCTCTTGGATGCATCCCATACACAACTTCAAATGGGCTTTTTCCTGTAGTCATGTTCACACTATCATTATATGCATATTCAACTTGGGAAATCACCATATCCCAGGTCTATCCATATTCCTTTGTCAAGCACCTCAATAGGTTACCTAACACTCTGTTAACCACCTTAGTTTGACCATCAGTCTGAGGATGGTAAGCTGATCCAAATGATAAATTAGTTCCCAATGTGCTCCACAATGTTTTCCAAAAATGGCTCATGAATTTCACATCCCTGTCAGAAATAATACTCAATGGCAATCCATGAATTCTCACAACTTCCCTAAAAAAGAGATGGGCAATATAGCTTGCATCGTGTGTATTTTTGCAAGGAATAAAGTGACTCATCTTGCTAAATCTATCCACAACTACAAAAACACTGTCAAAACCATATTTATTCTTGGGAAGACCCACCACAAAATCCATGCTCACACACTCCCATGGTCTGTTCGGAATAGGAAAGGGCTGATATAACCCAACATTGCTAGCTCCCCCTTTAGATCTCATGCAAACAACACACTATTCAACATACTTTCTGACATCTTGTGCCAACTTAGGCCAGTAATAAAACCTTTGTACCAGCTCTAAAGTTTTATTAATTCCAAACTATCCACTAAGACTGCCATTGTGTTTTTCTTGGATCAGATTTTCCCTCATTGATTCTCTTGGGACACACAACAGATTACCCTTGAATAACAACCCATTTTTCAATGTATACTCAACATATTGACTGTGAAAATGATTTGCAAAGTCTGAACATACCTTGTAGGCTTCGAAAAAGTCTTCGTCATCACCATAGAGATCCTTAAAACTTTCCAATCCTATGCTTTTCAGCTGTATCTCTTGGACTGTCAACATCCTCCTGCTTAATGCATCTGCCACTTTGTTTTGTTGTCCCTTCTTGTGCTTAATGGTAAATGTGAAGGCTTGAATGTACTCCATCCATTTCAAGTGTCTATTGCTTAACTTCTCTTGGGTATTGATGTAACTAAGTGCCTGGTTATCCATGAAAACCACAAACTCTTTGGGCAGTAAATAATGCCTCCATTTCCTAAGGGACTGCACTAAAGCAAAAAGTTCCAGATCATAGGTGGAGTATTTCTGTTTAGCTTCATTGAGTTTTTCACTAAAGAAGGCTACAGGCCTACCTTCTTGACTAAGGACTCCTCCTACTACTACTCCACTTGCATCACACTCAACTGTAAACAATTTATCAAAACTAGGCAATAACAAGATAGGTTGTGTTGCCACTTCTTTTTTCAACTTTTCAAACCCTTTATCAGCCTCTAAAGTACACTTAAACTTTGTTTTCTAACCACCCTTGATTGTATCTAACACTGGTGCACATATACCACTAAAATTCCTTATAAACTTCCTATAGAACTGAGCCAAACCATGAAAACTTCTTACCTTAGTTGTTGTGGTTGGCGTAGGCCAGTTTAGGATAGCTTCCACCTTACTTGGATCCATCTTCAGCATTCCTTGGGATACCACAAAGCCTAGATACACAAGCTCTTGTTTGAAGAACTCACACTTCTCAAGGTTGATTGCCAACTGTTCTTCCTGCAACCTTTTGAGTACCATCTCTACATGCTTCAAATGTTCTTCTGCTATCTTACTGAAAATCAGTATGTCATCCAAGTAAACTACCACAAAATCCCTGTGAAATATTTAAGCACCTCATTCATTAGTCTCATGAACATGCTAGGGGCATTTGAGAGGCAAAATGGCATCACTTTCCACTCATACAAACCATCATTCATCTTAAAAGCTATCTTCCATTCATCACCTTCCTTAATTCTAATTTGGTGATACCCTCTCTTAAGATCTAGCTTAGTGTAAAATTTTGCACCTCCAAGGCAATCCAATAAATATTCAATCCTAGGTATTGGAAATCTATACCTAATTGTGATTCTATTTATTGCTCTAGAATCAGTACAAAGTCTCCATTTACCTCCTTTTTTTGTTGCCAAAGCAACTAGGACTGCACATGGACTAATACTCTTTTGAATCAGACCTTGATTCAGCAACTCTTCCACTTGTCTTGCCACTTCTTGGTTCTGCTCCAGGGTTAGTTTGTATGCTTATTTGTTAGGCAATGAGGCTCCAGGTATGAAGTCAATTTGATGACTTATTGCTCTCTTGGGTGGTAGAGTGGATGGTGTTCCATCACTCACAATGCTCTTGTATTTTTCTAGCAGCCTTTGAACTGTTTCAGGTATGACTGTCTTCTCAGCCTTTCTTCCTCTTTGGACTACATTAGGACCACATAACCTTCATTCCCTTGGTGTAGATCCTTGATGAACTCTTTACCACTGCTCAACATGATATTAGGAACCTTGGACTGCCCTTCATCTTCCTCAACCAATGATTGCAACTTGAAGATTTTTCCATCCTTCGTGAATTCTATGGTATTCTCCTTTCCATGATATACAACACCTCTATCATATTGCCATGGCTTGCCAAGAAGAAGATGGCATGCATCCATGGGTAGCACATCAAAAATCAGCTTGTCTTTGTAGCCTCCTATTGAAAATTCCATTGTAACCTGCTCATTCACTAAGACACTCTGCCCTTTATTCAGCCATGTGACTTTGTAGGGATTGGCATGAGGTACCTTCTACAATTTTAACTTATTTACTACCTCCTCAGAGATGATATTTTCCATAGAACTAGAATCTACAATAACCTTGCATACCTTTCCCAATATCTTGCACCTTGCTCGAAACAAAGCTCTCCTTTGCTTGGGTTCTTCCTTGACCAGTTGTCTGATCAACACTCTATTAAGCATCAGATTTTCACCTACTTCTAATTCTATGTGACTGATCTCAGGTGTCTTTACACTCATGGTGTCCTCTTGTGCATAAGCTACTCTTTTATCATGGCTAGATGAAGCTTTCTCTGGGCATCTATAAGCTAGATGGCCTAGCTGATTGCAGTTATAACACTTCATGGTGGCAAAGTAGGAGTTACTTCTGCCTACTCCTCTTCCTCTGTTTGAACCTCCGTGAGGTCCTCTTCCTCTATTAAATCCTCCTCTTGATGAGGCTTCACCTCCATGCTCAGTAAGCTTGGATTCTCCTTGGTTTTTTTGTTCACCACCTCTTCCTTGGTAACCTCCACACTGTCCTCTTTGATCTCTGCCTCTTCCTCTGCCTTTAGAGGACTGATCATGCTTCCTTTTGTTCCTCTCTTCAATCTTGATAGCTAGCTGATAACATTGGTGGATTGTCTTGGGGCTGAGAAAAGCCATCTCTTCCTGTATATTCCACTTCAAACCATTGAGGTATCTAGCCACTTTTAGGCTCTCATCTTCTGCCACATTTGATCTCAAACAAATCTTCTGAAACTCTTCTGTGTAGGTGTTTACATCTTGGTCTTTTTGTCTTAAACTCTACCTCTTCTTGTGGAGCTGAATTTCATAATCATCTGGCATATAGGCTTCTTTCACTTTAGCAACCATTCCTTTCTAGGTTGATATGGGCTGCTTGCCTTGTTTCTCCCTTTCAGTATGGACAAATTTCCACCAAGTTAAGGCTGATCCTCTCAACCTTGACTTTGCAACCTTCACCTTATGTGCTTCTGTAACTCCATCACATTCGAAGTGATTCTCCATGCCATCTATCCAGTCCAAGACCAGATCGGGATCCATATTTCCATGGAATAGTGGTACACCCTCAAGTCCTTTTCCACTTAGGGCTTTTAATGCCTTTAAGAAAGGATCCTCCTCCAAGATAGGGTCAGGTTCAGGGACTTTGTCTTCCTCTGCAACCTCTTCTTCTTTTGGCACTTTGCCTTCCAGTTTCACCTTGTTCAGTGTTGCTTCAAGCTGCTCTATTCTTTCCTTGAGAGATTTGTTATCCTTTTCTTGCTCTTCAACCATCTTGGCTAACTATGCATTTGTCACCATCCTGGATGGTTCACTTGATTCAACTTCCTCTGACATATAAGCTGCTGCTTCCCAAATCTTTCACTGCTCTGATACCAATCTAATAGAACAAGGGTTGATGTGAGCAATTCTATCTCCCTGCTTTGAGTCCTTGATCTGAGAACTCCTAGGGTGTTAATTCATTCACCCTACAACCTATAGGTCCTCTGACATAGAGGCACCCCTAGTTCACTATGACAACCCTGCTATCATTTCAAATCTGCTACTTCAAAATGTTTCTTGGGACACTTTCATCACATTCACCACCTAGCCCTTATTCCTCTAAAGACTAGTCCACTTTCCATTCTGCCAACCTTGTTGTAGGGGTGTGTGTGTGTGGCACTTTCCAAGGCCTCCAAGTCATCTTTTCCAGGGCTTCAACAAACACCAAGATTCAGCTCTCCATTGTTTTCCCAAAAACAAGGTTCTTGGTTCTTGGGCAGGGTTACAACTCAACCTTGGTAGAAACTAGGGTTTCTTAAGGCTTTTTCTTGGTTTTTTTTTCTGCCTTTACTGATCACAAATACATTAAAGAGCCTTTTATTTACCACTCCACACTTTCTTTGACCTGTCTACATTCACAAATCTTCATTAGATGAAAAATGTTGCACACCCCTACTACGTTGGGGTCTCTTTTTACCCTCTTGACTGTCTTTTCTAGCTGGGTCTGCAAACTCGCCTAGACACAGTCTTCTTTCTTGACTAAAGAACCTCTGATGACCACTATATTTACACTATGTACACACCTAGAGTTTGGCATTGCTTCTTCTGCGTCCATACAGCCTGGTGCATTCAGAAACAACCCCTAAACTCCATGGTTCTGGTTTATTTTACCAGTCCAAAAAAGAGTTAAAGAAAATACAGATTTTAATAAAATGCAGAAAGTGATGAAAATACTATTTAAGAATAAAAAAACAGAACTTCTATACGTTGCTTTACATGCTCTGAAACCAATAAAAGATCTATTCCATTATTCCATTTGCTGTCACGCAGAAAGTTCAGGAAAATAGATTTCTTTTTCAACAAAAATACTACCTCTTGTTTATTCTCATCCAAAATGCCTTTTCAAAGCTTCCCACCGTTCAAAAAACATCCATCAACCTCAAACATGGTCGAGGCTTTCTTTTCCAACACTCAGAAACCGTTAGGTTTTCAGTTTCGGGCTTAAAAGTGGAGAAAAAACATTTTTTCGAAAACACACTGTGTTTTGCGATTTTCACCAAAACCTAAGGAAACGCCTACAAAACGAGTTCCCAATTTATTTTAAGTTTACCTAAGCTCTAAAAAAGTCCCCTTACACATCCTAAAAGGAATTAGGACATTGCACAACAAAAAGGAAATGATTTAAAATCAAAACATCAAAATATGCTTGTTTTTAAGGTAGGTGCTCCTGCACCAGTTGCCTATTCATCAAAAATATTAGAAGATGTTTCTTATAGGAGAGAGATTAATCAAAGAGATAATTTTTTTCTAAGACTACTACCAAAGGAGGAAAAATAAAGTGAGTGTAGAAAATTTTAAGAGATCGCAACCAACAAGGAAAGGTCATCGTTTAAAAGAAGTCATCAAATCGAGGTGAATTCATCTAGTAGTGACAAAGGAGATCTTATTTTAAGTTACATGAAGCTGTTGTATTGAATAAATCATTGTAGCAGAATCATAGTAAAGTGTAAAGATAAGTTGATGCGAACAAGATTTCTGGAATAACTGTGTGCAATTTTTTTACATCAACGTTTCGGATCAAACTCCATGATCCATCATCAGGATGATAAGCAGAAATAGAGAGAATGAAAATAAGATAGCAGACTTGATCCATGATCCATTATTATAATCTTTGACTTATTTTAATTTAAATTATAATTTAATTTTAATTTTAATATTTATTTGATCTTACAGTTGGTCTTCTTTTTAATCGTTTGGTTGTTTAACTCCTTTAGTTTTGTTATCTTCTCTTCACTCATAATTTCCTTGGTGCTTTTTGGTTTCCCTTTTCTCTACCCTCATTTTATTTCTTTGTTTCCTTGTTTCACTTTTCATTCTTTTCCCTCTTGCTTCTTATCATTTTTGGTTAATTTTTGTTTTAGTTCCTTGCTTTTACTTAATTATTTGATCTCTTCTCTTTGGGTTGATTATTTTTATGCTTCCTTGGTTTTTTGGTTTAAGGTCTTATTTCACCTTTTATGTTATGCTTAGTATTTTTCTTGTGCTTCTATGTCTTTATTTTGTGTTTCAATGTATTTGTTCTTTATCATTTGGTTCCTTTCATTAGTTTTCTTTGAGTTTCCTTGTGATGTTTTTTCTTGTACTCCTATGTTTTTATTTAGTGTTTCTTTGTATTTGTTCTTTATTATTTGGTTCTTTTCTTTAAGTTTTCTTTTTTTTTGCTTATTTGTCTTTTTTACGTATTTGTTCATTGCGGTTTCTCTTTTTATTTGCTTTTTCCTTATTTAGTTTATCCTATTTGTTTCCTTATTTTAACTTGTCCTCATTCTTGTTTTTTTTCTTTTTACTATGGTTTTTAATTTATTTAGGTTGATTCCCACTTTTTCTTGGGTCTTTATCTTATGTTTGTTTTATAGTATTCTTTGCATTTATCTCTTTCATTTTCTTTTCCCGTGTTTGCAATGGTTTTTCATCTTTGAATTTTCCTCTCCTCTCCTCTCCTTTTTGTCTAACCTTTTCTCCCCCATTTTCGGGGTTATGTGCCTCCCCTCTTCCCCATCCCTCTCCTATTTCTACCCAAGTCTGCTATCTTATTTTCACTTCTCTCTCTTTCTGCTTATCATCCTGATGATGGATCATGGAGTTTGATCCGAAACGTTGATGGAAAAAAATTGCTCACAGTTATTCCAGAAATCTTGTTCACATCTATCATGGACTGTGGAAACAAAATGTTATTAAGATAAGTTGAGTTTAAATGATTTGTTTTGATAGGAAAAGTTGGTAAAAGAGGAAAGAAAGAAAAATATATTTTGGAGAAAGAATTAATCAAAATTAAGAAATTTAATTTAGAATGATTAGTCGATTTAAAGAATAGTTTAATATAGAAAACTAGATATTTGTGCAAAATTTATGATTTTGAAGATGAATTGGGGTGATCCCACAATACTGGTTTAAAATTTCTAGGAGATCTTGATTTTTTCTAAAATCACATATTTTTAAAAAATATAATGATTTAAGACTTGAAATTTTCTATTTAAAGGATTCCAATTGAAGAGGGTTTTATGAAACTACCTTAGATCAAACCCCTTTGGAGAGAACCCCGCTAGTTTTAAACCATACCTATAACAGAGTCTCATTTACACCTATCAAAATGATGATAAAAAAAAACTTTTGATTTACCTTTTGGGGGTTCAAATGAATTCATTTAAAATTTGTTTTTTGTATGTAGTCCTTATTATAAGCTTCCCAAAAAGTATAATTCTAAATAAGTTTAATTTCTATTATATTTATTTTTTATTTCTTGTGAATGTAAGTTTTTGACCGAAAATCAAGATCTTTGTTCTGCACATGTGGAAAAATTGAATATTATCAATTTCTTTTAAAAAACAAATATTAGTGCACTAGATATTGAAGTCCTTGATCCAAAAAAAAAAATATTTAATATCAATACATAAAAAAAAGGTTATGTTGTATACAGTCCGCCTATGTCTGAATTGTAATTGGTTTGACTTCAAAACTTGATTAAGGAAAAAATATTCAATAAAACACTATGAAACCAAATGAAAGCACTAGATATCATAGTTACAAATCTAAATTTGAAAAAAATAGAATTTTATCCTTCATGGAAGAAAAGTTATGTTGTATACGGTGAGCATCACTCCTTAAAAATGGTGTTTACTAAAAAAAACTAGTTTTCAAATAAGATGGAATAAGAAGTGCAATCTGATACCAAAAAATTTGAAAAAAATATATTTAGAATCTATAGATAAAATTTCACAAATCACTATTTTGCATCATCTTCAAATTCTTCATGGTTTAGCCGCTATAGGTGCCCAAAAGTGAAGATTTAGTTAGAAAAAATTAGTTTAGTGTCCAATTTGGCCAAAAATTGTAAACCAGTATTGTGGGATCACCCATTGGAGAATGTTAAATTGAAGAACCCAAAGGAAGATTGATATTTTTTAATGATGCCAAGAAGAATAATGAATATTTAGAAGCAAAGTTAAAGTTGCTAGAAAAAGAAAACCATCAATTTGTGATGTTTCATGTGGAAATGAAGATTTGTGTTGTACCATAGATCAATTAGTTGGTTTGTGCGATATAGCTGAAGTTATTTTTTATGAAGAATGTAAAGATGAAGATAACAATGTGTCTGAATATGTAAATCTCGTTAATGCGAATAATATTGGTTTCAAAATCATGAAAAGAATGGGATATAAAGGTCAATGATTAGAAAATTGTGAGCAAGGAATCAAAGATCCCTTTGAGCAAATAATGAGGCCCAAGTATGAAGGCCTCAGATACATCACAAGTAAAGGAAATGGTGTTGTAGGTGTTACAGGTTCAAGAAAATTTGTTCAAGGAATATATTGTGTGTATTGTTTTCATTGTAATAGAAAAGAACATAAAAAGGATATATGTTGGGATCTACATCCTTGTACCATATGTAGTTTGAGAAATTATTCAAAAAATATGCGTTGGAAAAGAGAGTGGAAAAATAAACCTTTGATAGGATGCATGCAAATGAATTGTTGATGGAGTTATGGATTGAATTTGCAAAAGTTTACAGGTATGTTGAAAAGGTTGTTCAAGTATAGATAATTTTCATATGTGAAAAATGATAGTAATAAAAAAAGGTTTGATATATCATTGTCTTGTAAGCCATCATGAAAAATGGAAACAATAGATAGTGAGTTTGCAAGAAGAGCACATCCAAACTAAAGTTTTCAAGATTTGACTATTGTAGCAGTTGGTGAGAGTTGAAAGGAATAAGTGGTATAAATTAAGGGGGAGTGTTGGAGTATTGTAATTTATCCCACCCAATGACCACCAAACCATTAAATGTAGAGAAAAATATTAAATAAAAGTAAGCAAGATAAGGATAAGGTGAAAAATACTAAATGTTTAACCTAGTTGGCCTATGTTCTAGAATGGTCTTTGTAATCTCAAATACCTCTATATAATGAGGCATCATATAATAGTTTAAATGCATCATGTGTTTTTTTAATAAAGGTATTAAAGTGTAGTATCAAGGTGTCAAGGTGTTAAGATAATCAAGTGATCATGGTGAAGAGAATGACAATGTTGTATCATTCCAAGCATATATAATGATTGTAATCCATTAATGAATGAAGAATTGAAGTTTCGTAGCACTTTGAAGAGTTAGACAATATTATGTGCTTGATATTTTTGTATTTTAGATGATTGATTTTGTTATGCTTATCTCCATCTACCACCATCACATTGATCTTTCTACACAATGATGACAATCCTTCAATGCAACTAAATAGAGGCAACTATAACTATAATAGTGCAAGAAGTTCCCTAATCATCCAATTTTGCATATTTTACATCATTCATAGTGGTATTGTTTTTTTGAGAGATCATAACTATACAAGTTGTATATTTCAGAAAAGGATGTTCCCACACACACCTCGTAGTCAACACTTATTTCTTGACATCATTATAGAACCAAAATGTGAATAGATAACCTGTTGCACCTCATGACAAGGAATTTTATGCCCCTCTTGTGATTTAATTTATATAGTATTCTTTATCTCACTATGGAAATGATTTAAATCAATAATGTCATATATATCCATTGGGGGTTTTAAAGTTTTAGGTAAAGAATATGGATAGATGTGTTCTTATTCCAAAAATTTGTATCTTTATGTAATAGATGTCGATGAAATAGAGTCTATTTTTCAATATGATTTTGTAAATTTTATTTAATCCTCAAAAATAATTAGATGGTGTATTACAATCTATTTTCTAAATAATTTTTTAATATGTTTAAACCTTTTTTAATGTTTGTAACTTGTAGTTGCAGTTTTTCTTTTTGCTTGCCGATCTAGTCATAATACAAAATATTTTTTTGAATATTTACAAGTAATTGTTTTCTCCCATAATCTATTTCCATGATTACAAGCCCTAATCATTGATTTTGACTTTTCTTGTTCAAAGTGCCATTTTTATTATCTTAGTTACTCCACTTTGGTTTGAAGTATATGGATCTAAGAGTTGCCTCGTAACTTCATATTTAATAGAAAATAGAAAAACTATCTTAGATGTACTCTTCTCCATTGTCCCATCTCAAAAATTTAATTTAATTTAAATACATTTATTTGTGTCTTATTGTATAAAGCTTTTTAAAAATTAAATGCTATTATCATAACTTCATAAGCCAACAATACTCTCCTTAGAAAGAAAAAATCAAATTCATATTTCTTGAAATAGGTGAGTCCTTTGTGATCTATGTGTGCTTCAAAAACAATATTTCATTTCTAATCTTGTATAGGGGAATTAACACTCGAGGAAAAGGATATGATAAAACTAATCATTGAATCCATTATATTTCAACTTGACTCTTAAGCCTAGGCCTAAAAATATAGTTTTATTTTTTAAATGTTTCCTTTTTCATGTAAAGGCTAAATGATGTGATGGTAGATTCTCTCTCCCTTGAAGGCATGGATTCGAGACATATTTCCATGATGAGAGATCACCACAACGTCTTCTCTTCATTACACTCTCACGTGTTTCCTATGTCGTAATCCGTAAGACATCTTTTCAATCAAAGTTTTGGTTTATATTGGCTCTTGCTCTCCATCATTATTATTTGTAGAGTCTATTCTCACATGGATTATGTGTTCATGATTTCGTCTGCTAAAATTGGGTGGTGTTTTATCTCCCCTCTAACCTACTCCATGGCTCTTACGAGACCTCTCTAGAAGTCGTGTGATGTTGGAACCCTATTAGCAGAGGAGTTGTCTGCTATTTTTCCACCAAATTGGAGCACTAACTATTTTACTACTTCCTCTATTGTGTCTTCTTCTACAAACTCTACTGTTGAGAAGAGGTAGTTCAGCTATTGGTAAATACAACTCTCTTTCCTCTGCCATTGCTACTATAACTCAATGGGGGTCCCAGAAAAAGGTCTGAGTTGTTATCTTGTGTGCCTTTATGAAAAAAAATTGAGCTATGGAGGCTATTCGAGGAGGTTGGTATGACACCATTCTTTATGGCAATGCATGGCTACAATGATGACATTACTGCTAAGTTGTATAGTTCTTGGTGAGAGGAAAAAAATTAAATTCATAGTATAGGTTTGAAATGTCTTCCAGGTTGATTGCGAATATGATGAGTC
>VDFB02000003.1:292055914-292081953 GCA_007258455.2 Sequoia sempervirens | reverse complement strand
AGGCCTACCTTCTTGACTAAGGACTCCTCCTACTACTACTCCACTTGCATCACACTCAACTGTAAACAATTTATCAAAACTAGGCAATAACAAGATAGGTTGTGTTGCCACTTCTTTTTTCAACTTTTCAAACCCTTTATCAGCCTCTAAAGTACACTTAAACTTTGTTTTCTAACCACCCTTGATTGTATCTAACACTGGTGCACATATACCACTAAAATTCCTTATAAACTTCCTATAGAACTGAGCCAAACCATGAAAACTTCTTACCTTAGTTGTTGTGGTTGGCGTAGGCCAGTTTAGGATAGCTTCCACCTTACTTGGATCCATCTTCAGCATTCCTTGGGATACCACAAAGCCTAGATACACAAGCTCTTGTTTGAAGAACTCACACTTCTCAAGGTTGATTGCCAACTGTTCTTCCTGCAACCTTTTGAGTACCATCTCTACATGCTTCAAATGTTCTTCTGCTATCTTACTGAAAATCAGTATGTCATCCAAGTAAACTACCACAAAATCCCTGTGAAATATTTAAGCACCTCATTCATTAGTCTCATGAACATGCTAGGGGCATTTGAGAGGCAAAATGGCATCACTTTCCACTCATACAAACCATCATTCATCTTAAAAGCTATCTTCCATTCATCACCTTCCTTAATTCTAATTTGGTGATACCCTCTCTTAAGATCTAGCTTAGTGTAAAATTTTGCACCTCCAAGGCAATCCAATAAATATTCAATCCTAGGTATTGGAAATCTATACCTAATTGTGATTCTATTTATTGCTCTAGAATCAGTACAAAGTCTCCATTTACCTCCTTTTTTTGTTGCCAAAGCAACTAGGACTGCACATGGACTAATACTCTTTTGAATCAGACCTTGATTCAGCAACTCTTCCACTTGTCTTGCCACTTCTTGGTTCTGCTCCAGGGTTAGTTTGTATGCTTATTTGTTAGGCAATGAGGCTCCAGGTATGAAGTCAATTTGATGACTTATTGCTCTCTTGGGTGGTAGAGTGGATGGTGTTCCATCACTCACAATGCTCTTGTATTTTTCTAGCAGCCTTTGAACTGTTTCAGGTATGACTGTCTTCTCAGCCTTTCTTCCTCTTTGGACTACATTAGGACCACATAACCTTCATTCCCTTGGTGTAGATCCTTGATGAACTCTTTACCACTGCTCAACATGATATTAGGAACCTTGGACTGCCCTTCATCTTCCTCAACCAATGATTGCAACTTGAAGATTTTTCCATCCTTCGTGAATTCTATGGTATTCTCCTTTCCATGATATACAACACCTCTATCATATTGCCATGGCTTGCCAAGAAGAAGATGGCATGCATCCATGGGTAGCACATCAAAAATCAGCTTGTCTTTGTAGCCTCCTATTGAAAATTCCATTGTAACCTGCTCATTCACTAAGACACTCTGCCCTTTATTCAGCCATGTGACTTTGTAGGGATTGGCATGAGGTACCTTCTACAATTTTAACTTATTTACTACCTCCTCAGAGATGATATTTTCCATAGAACTAGAATCTACAATAACCTTGCATACCTTTCCCAATATCTTGCACCTTGCTCGAAACAAAGCTCTCCTTTGCTTGGGTTCTTCCTTGACCAGTTGTCTGATCAACACTCTATTAAGCATCAGATTTTCACCTACTTCTAATTCTATGTGACTGATCTCAGGTGTCTTTACACTCATGGTGTCCTCTTGTGCATAAGCTACTCTTTTATCATGGCTAGATGAAGCTTTCTCTGGGCATCTATAAGCTAGATGGCCTAGCTGATTGCAGTTATAACACTTCATGGTGGCAAAGTAGGAGTTACTTCTGCCTACTCCTCTTCCTCTGTTTGAACCTCCGTGAGGTCCTCTTCCTCTATTAAATCCTCCTCTTGATGAGGCTTCACCTCCATGCTCAGTAAGCTTGGATTCTCCTTGGTTTTTTTGTTCACCACCTCTTCCTTGGTAACCTCCACACTGTCCTCTTTGATCTCTGCCTCTTCCTCTGCCTTTAGAGGACTGATCATGCTTCCTTTTGTTCCTCTCTTCAATCTTGATAGCTAGCTGATAACATTGGTGGATTGTCTTGGGGCTGAGAAAAGCCATCTCTTCCTGTATATTCCACTTCAAACCATTGAGGTATCTAGCCACTTTTAGGCTCTCATCTTCTGCCACATTTGATCTCAAACAAATCTTCTGAAACTCTTCTGTGTAGGTGTTTACATCTTGGTCTTTTTGTCTTAAACTCTACCTCTTCTTGTGGAGCTGAATTTCATAATCATCTGGCATATAGGCTTCTTTCACTTTAGCAACCATTCCTTTCTAGGTTGATATGGGCTGCTTGCCTTGTTTCTCCCTTTCAGTATGGACAAATTTCCACCAAGTTAAGGCTGATCCTCTCAACCTTGACTTTGCAACCTTCACCTTATGTGCTTCTGTAACTCCATCACATTCGAAGTGATTCTCCATGCCATCTATCCAGTCCAAGACCAGATCGGGATCCATATTTCCATGGAATAGTGGTACACCCTCAAGTCCTTTTCCACTTAGGGCTTTTAATGCCTTTAAGAAAGGATCCTCCTCCAAGATAGGGTCAGGTTCAGGGACTTTGTCTTCCTCTGCAACCTCTTCTTCTTTTGGCACTTTGCCTTCCAGTTTCACCTTGTTCAGTGTTGCTTCAAGCTGCTCTATTCTTTCCTTGAGAGATTTGTTATCCTTTTCTTGCTCTTCAACCATCTTGGCTAACTATGCATTTGTCACCATCCTGGATGGTTCACTTGATTCAACTTCCTCTGACATATAAGCTGCTGCTTCCCAAATCTTTCACTGCTCTGATACCAATCTAATAGAACAAGGGTTGATGTGAGCAATTCTATCTCCCTGCTTTGAGTCCTTGATCTGAGAACTCCTAGGGTGTTAATTCATTCACCCTACAACCTATAGGTCCTCTGACATAGAGGCACCCCTAGTTCACTATGACAACCCTGCTATCATTTCAAATCTGCTACTTCAAAATGTTTCTTGGGACACTTTCATCACATTCACCACCTAGCCCTTATTCCTCTAAAGACTAGTCCACTTTCCATTCTGCCAACCTTGTTGTAGGGGTGTGTGTGTGTGGCACTTTCCAAGGCCTCCAAGTCATCTTTTCCAGGGCTTCAACAAACACCAAGATTCAGCTCTCCATTGTTTTCCCAAAAACAAGGTTCTTGGTTCTTGGGCAGGGTTACAACTCAACCTTGGTAGAAACTAGGGTTTCTTAAGGCTTTTTCTTGGTTTTTTTTTCTGCCTTTACTGATCACAAATACATTAAAGAGCCTTTTATTTACCACTCCACACTTTCTTTGACCTGTCTACATTCACAAATCTTCATTAGATGAAAAATGTTGCACACCCCTACTACGTTGGGGTCTCTTTTTACCCTCTTGACTGTCTTTTCTAGCTGGGTCTGCAAACTCGCCTAGACACAGTCTTCTTTCTTGACTAAAGAACCTCTGATGACCACTATATTTACACTATGTACACACCTAGAGTTTGGCATTGCTTCTTCTGCGTCCATACAGCCTGGTGCATTCAGAAACAACCCCTAAACTCCATGGTTCTGGTTTATTTTACCAGTCCAAAAAAGAGTTAAAGAAAATACAGATTTTAATAAAATGCAGAAAGTGATGAAAATACTATTTAAGAATAAAAAAACAGAACTTCTATACGTTGCTTTACATGCTCTGAAACCAATAAAAGATCTATTCCATTATTCCATTTGCTGTCACGCAGAAAGTTCAGGAAAATAGATTTCTTTTTCAACAAAAATACTACCTCTTGTTTATTCTCATCCAAAATGCCTTTTCAAAGCTTCCCACCGTTCAAAAAACATCCATCAACCTCAAACATGGTCGAGGCTTTCTTTTCCAACACTCAGAAACCGTTAGGTTTTCAGTTTCGGGCTTAAAAGTGGAGAAAAAACATTTTTTCGAAAACACACTGTGTTTTGCGATTTTCACCAAAACCTAAGGAAACGCCTACAAAACGAGTTCCCAATTTATTTTAAGTTTACCTAAGCTCTAAAAAAGTCCCCTTACACATCCTAAAAGGAATTAGGACATTGCACAACAAAAAGGAAATGATTTAAAATCAAAACATCAAAATATGCTTGTTTTTAAGGTAGGTGCTCCTGCACCAGTTGCCTATTCATCAAAAATATTAGAAGATGTTTCTTATAGGAGAGAGATTAATCAAAGAGATAATTTTTTTCTAAGACTACTACCAAAGGAGGAAAAATAAAGTGAGTGTAGAAAATTTTAAGAGATCGCAACCAACAAGGAAAGGTCATCGTTTAAAAGAAGTCATCAAATCGAGGTGAATTCATCTAGTAGTGACAAAGGAGATCTTATTTTAAGTTACATGAAGCTGTTGTATTGAATAAATCATTGTAGCAGAATCATAGTAAAGTGTAAAGATAAGTTGATGCGAACAAGATTTCTGGAATAACTGTGTGCAATTTTTTTACATCAACGTTTCGGATCAAACTCCATGATCCATCATCAGGATGATAAGCAGAAATAGAGAGAATGAAAATAAGATAGCAGACTTGATCCATGATCCATTATTATAATCTTTGACTTATTTTAATTTAAATTATAATTTAATTTTAATTTTAATATTTATTTGATCTTACAGTTGGTCTTCTTTTTAATCGTTTGGTTGTTTAACTCCTTTAGTTTTGTTATCTTCTCTTCACTCATAATTTCCTTGGTGCTTTTTGGTTTCCCTTTTCTCTACCCTCATTTTATTTCTTTGTTTCCTTGTTTCACTTTTCATTCTTTTCCCTCTTGCTTCTTATCATTTTTGGTTAATTTTTGTTTTAGTTCCTTGCTTTTACTTAATTATTTGATCTCTTCCCTTTGGGTTGATTATTTTTATGCTTCCTTGGTTTTTTGGTTTAAGGTCTTATTTCACCTTTTAGGTTATGCTTAGCATTTTTCTTGTGCTTCTATGTCTTTTATTTTGTGTTTCATGTATTTGTTCTTTATCATTTGGTTCCTTTCATTAGTTTTCTTTGAGTTTCCTTGTGATTTTTTTTCTTGTACTCCTATGTTTTTATTTAGTGTTTCTTTGTATTTGGTTCTTTGCTTTAAGTTTTCTTTTCTTTTTCTTATTTGTCTTTTTTACGTATTTGTTCATTGTGGTTTCTCTTTTTATTTGCCTTTTCTTATTTTCTTTTTCCTTATTTAGTTTATCCTATTTGTTTCTTTATTTTAACTTGTCCTCATTCTTGTTTTTTTTCCTTTTATTAGTGGTTTTTAATTTATTTAGGTTGATGCCCCACTTTTTCTTAGGTCTTTATTTTATGTTTTTTTTATAGTATTCTTGGCATTTATCTCTTTCATTTTTCTTTTCTCGTGTTTGTAATGGTTTTTCATCTTTGACTTTTCCTCTCCTCTCCTCTCCTTTTTATCTAACCTTTTCTCCCCAATTTTGGGGTTATGTGCCTCCCCTCTTCCCCATCCCTCTCCTATTTCTACCCAAGTCTGCTATCTTATTTTCACTTCTCTCTCTTTCTGCTTATCATCCTGATGATGGATCATGGAGTTTGATCCGAAACGTTGATGGAAAAAAATTGCTCACAGTTATTCCAGAAATCTTGTTCACATCTATCATGGACTGTGGAAACAAAATGTTATTAAGATAAGTTGAGTTTAAATGATTTGTTTTGATAGGAAAAGTTGGTAAAAGAGGAAAGAAAGAAAAATATATTTTGGAGAAAGAATTAATCAAAATTAAGAAATTTAATTTAGAATGATTAGTCGATTTAAAGAATAGTTTAATATAGAAAACTAGATATTTGTGCAAAATTTATGATTTTGAAGATGAATTGGGGTGATCCCACAATACTGGTTTAAAATTTCTAGGAGATCTTGATTTTTTCTAAAATCACATATTTTTAAAAAATATAATGATTTAAGACTTGAAATTTTCTATTTAAAGGATTCCAATTGAAGAGGGTTTTATGAAACTACCTTAGATCAAACCCCTTTGGAGAGAACCCCGCTAGTTTTAAACCATACCTATAACAGAGTCTCATTTACACCTATCAAAATGATGATAAAAAAAAACTTTTGATTTACCTTTTGGGGGTTCAAATGAATTCATTTAAAATTTGTTTTTTGTATGTAGTCCTTATTATAAGCTTCCCAAAAAGTATAATTCTAAATAAGTTTAATTTCTATTATATTTATTTTTTATTTCTTGTGAATGTAAGTTTTTGACCGAAAATCAAGATCTTTGTTCTGCACATGTGGAAAAATTGAATATTATCAATTTCTTTTAAAAAACAAATATTAGTGCACTAGATATTGAAGTCCTTGATCCAAAAAAAAAAATATTTAATATCAATACATAAAAAAAAGGTTATGTTGTATACAGTCCGCCTATGTCTGAATTGTAATTGGTTTGACTTCAAAACTTGATTAAGGAAAAAATATTCAATAAAACACTATGAAACCAAATGAAAGCACTAGATATCATAGTTACAAATCTAAATTTGAAAAAAATAGAATTTTATCCTTCATGGAAGAAAAGTTATGTTGTATACGGTGAGCATCACTCCTTAAAAATGGTGTTTACTAAAAAAAACTAGTTTTCAAATAAGATGGAATAAGAAGTGCAATCTGATACCAAAAAATTTGAAAAAAATATATTTAGAATCTATAGATAAAATTTCACAAATCACTATTTTGCATCATCTTCAAATTCTTCATGGTTTAGCCGCTATAGGTGCCCAAAAGTGAAGATTTAGTTAGAAAAAATTAGTTTAGTGTCCAATTTGGCCAAAAATTGTAAACCAGTATTGTGGGATCACCCATTGGAGAATGTTAAATTGAAGAACCCAAAGGAAGATTGATATTTTTTAATGATGCCAAGAAGAATAATGAATATTTAGAAGCAAAGTTAAAGTTGCTAGAAAAAGAAAACCATCAATTTGTGATGTTTCATGTGGAAATGAAGATTTGTGTTGTACCATAGATCAATTAGTTGGTTTGTGCGATATAGCTGAAGTTATTTTTTATGAAGAATGTAAAGATGAAGATAACAATGTGTCTGAATATGTAAATCTCGTTAATGCGAATAATATTGGTTTCAAAATCATGAAAAGAATGGGATATAAAGGTCAATGATTAGAAAATTGTGAGCAAGGAATCAAAGATCCCTTTGAGCAAATAATGAGGCCCAAGTATGAAGGCCTCAGATACATCACAAGTAAAGGAAATGGTGTTGTAGGTGTTACAGGTTCAAGAAAATTTGTTCAAGGAATATATTGTGTGTATTGTTTTCATTGTAATAGAAAAGAACATAAAAAGGATATATGTTGGGATCTACATCCTTGTACCATATGTAGTTTGAGAAATTATTCAAAAAATATGCGTTGGAAAAGAGAGTGGAAAAATAAACCTTTGATAGGATGCATGCAAATGAATTGTTGATGGAGTTATGGATTGAATTTGCAAAAGTTTACAGGTATGTTGAAAAGGTTGTTCAAGTATAGATAATTTTCATATGTGAAAAATGATAGTAATAAAAAAAGGTTTGATATATCATTGTCTTGTAAGCCATCATGAAAAATGGAAACAATAGATAGTGAGTTTGCAAGAAGAGCACATCCAAACTAAAGTTTTCAAGATTTGACTATTGTAGCAGTTGGTGAGAGTTGAAAGGAATAAGTGGTATAAATTAAGGGGGAGTGTTGGAGTATTGTAATTTATCCCACCCAATGACCACCAAACCATTAAATGTAGAGAAAAATATTAAATAAAAGTAAGCAAGATAAGGATAAGGTGAAAAATACTAAATGTTTAACCTAGTTGGCCTATGTTCTAGAATGGTCTTTGTAATCTCAAATACCTCTATATAATGAGGCATCATATAATAGTTTAAATGCATCATGTGTTTTTTTAATAAAGGTATTAAAGTGTAGTATCAAGGTGTCAAGGTGTTAAGATAATCAAGTGATCATGGTGAAGAGAATGACAATGTTGTATCATTCCAAGCATATATAATGATTGTAATCCATTAATGAATGAAGAATTGAAGTTTCGTAGCACTTTGAAGAGTTAGACAATATTATGTGCTTGATATTTTTGTATTTTAGATGATTGATTTTGTTATGCTTATCTCCATCTACCACCATCACATTGATCTTTCTACACAATGATGACAATCCTTCAATGCAACTAAATAGAGGCAACTATAACTATAATAGTGCAAGAAGTTCCCTAATCATCCAATTTTGCATATTTTACATCATTCATAGTGGTATTGTTTTTTTGAGAGATCATAACTATACAAGTTGTATATTTCAGAAAAGGATGTTCCCACACACACCTCGTAGTCAACACTTATTTCTTGACATCATTATAGAACCAAAATGTGAATAGATAACCTGTTGCACCTCATGACAAGGAATTTTATGCCCCTCTTGTGATTTAATTTATATAGTATTCTTTATCTCACTATGGAAATGATTTAAATCAATAATGTCATATATATCCATTGGGGGTTTTAAAGTTTTAGGTAAAGAATATGGATAGATGTGTTCTTATTCCAAAAATTTGTATCTTTATGTAATAGATGTCGATGAAATAGAGTCTATTTTTCAATATGATTTTGTAAATTTTATTTAATCCTCAAAAATAATTAGATGGTGTATTACAATCTATTTTCTAAATAATTTTTTAATATGTTTAAACCTTTTTTAATGTTTGTAACTTGTAGTTGCAGTTTTTCTTTTTGCTTGCCGATCTAGTCATAATACAAAATATTTTTTTGAATATTTACAAGTAATTGTTTTCTCCCATAATCTATTTCCATGATTACAAGCCCTAATCATTGATTTTGACTTTTCTTGTTCAAAGTGCCATTTTTATTATCTTAGTTACTCCACTTTGGTTTGAAGTATATGGATCTAAGAGTTGCCTCGTAACTTCATATTTAATAGAAAATAGAAAAACTATCTTAGATGTACTCTTCTCCATTGTCCCATCTCAAAAATTTAATTTAATTTAAATACATTTATTTGTGTCTTATTGTATAAAGCTTTTTAAAAATTAAATGCTATTATCATAACTTCATAAGCCAACAATACTCTCCTTAGAAAGAAAAAATCAAATTCATATTTCTTGAAATAGGTGAGTCCTTTGTGATCTATGTGTGCTTCAAAAACAATATTTCATTTCTAATCTTGTATAGGGGAATTAACACTCGAGGAAAAGGATATGATAAAACTAATCATTGAATCCATTATATTTCAACTTGACTCTTGAGCCTAGGCCTAAAAATATAGTTTTATTTTTTAAATATTTCCTTTTTCATGGAAAGGCTGAATGATGTGATGGTAGATCCTCTCTCCCTTGAAGGAATGGATTCGAGACATATTTCCATGATGAGAGATCACCACAACATCTTCTCTTCATTACGCTCTCATGTTTTTCCTATGCCGCAATCTTTAAGACGTCTTTTCAATCAAAGTTTTGGCTTATATTGGCTCTTGCTTTCCATCATTATTATTTGTAGAGTCTATTCTCACATGGATTATGTGTTCATGATTTCGTCTGCTAAAATTGGGTGGTGTTTTATCCCCCCTCTAACCTACTCCATGGCTTTTACTAGACCTCTCTAGAAGTCGTGTGATGTTCGTACCCTGCTGGTGGAGGAGTTGTCTGCTATTTTTCCACCAAATTGGAGCACTAACTATTTTACTACTTCCTTTATTGTGTCTTCTTTTACAAACTCCTGCTGAGAAGAGGTAATTCAACTATTGGCTTTATTGTGTCTTCTTCTACAAACTCCTGCTGAGAAGAGGTAATTCAACTATTGGGAAAGACAAATCTATTTCCTCTGCCATTGCTACTGTAGTTCTATGGGGGCCCCAGAAAAAGGTTTGAACTGTTATCTTGTGTGCCTTTATGAAAAAAAAAATTGAGCTATGGAGGCTATTCGAGGAGGTTGGTGTGACACCATTCTTTATGGAAATGCATGGCTACAATGATGACATTACTGCTAAGTTTTATAGTTCTTGGTGAGACGAAAAACTTTAGATTCGTAGTATAGGGTTTGAAATGTCTCCCAGGTTGATTGCGGCTATGATGAGTCTATAGTACAATGGCCTAAGGGTGTCTAAAATTAGTAGTGAAAATTACCATAGATTTATGGATAGCTTCCTTAAAGGTGACGAGAAACTAGTGGTAAACCAAAATGGATATGAGGGTTCGTACGAACTTGCAGGTTCAAGCAAACCCATTTAATTTTGACCCCACATTTCCCACGCAAAAATAACAAAGAAAATGCAATATGAAAGGTGGTTCACTCGAACTAGGGTGCAAGCGAACCCGCTTTTGCCCTCATTCTCCCCCTCAGGAACTTTGAAAGTCCATATTTTTACGTTTTGAAGCTTAGGTTGAGGACTTAAATGGATGAGACTTCTCAAACCCAACTGGGATCAGGTATTCCTCATAACGAGCTATCCAACGACTATAATTTTAATATATTTTGGTTTTATTATGTATTTATTTTTTTAGTTTTACTAAACATAGGTTTTTCACCAAAAATCAATCTCTCTGTTCTGTACATATGGAAAGATATCATATTATCAAAAAAAATTTAAAAAATATGAGTGCATCAGATATTGAAGTCCTTGATCATACAAAAAAAAATTTGAATTTTGATACATACAAAAAAAGTTACGTTATATGCTCAGGCTATGTTTGAATTGTAATTGGTTTGACTTTGAAACTTGATTTAAAAAAAAATATTCAATAAAAAACTATCTAACCAAGTGGAAGCACTAGATATCGGAGTTACAAATCTAAATTCGAAAGAATTAGAATTTTATCCTTAATGGAAAAAATTTATCCGTTATATGGTGAGCGTCACTTTTTAAAACTATTATTTTCTCAAGAAACTAGTTTTCGAGGGAGATAGAAAAAGAAGTGCAATCTAATTCCAAAAAATTTGAAAATAATATATTTAGAATCTACACACAAAATGTCATGAAACTTTAGTTTGCATCATCTTCAAATTCCTCAGGGTTTAGCTACTATAGGTGCCTGAAAGTGAAGATTTAGTTAAAAAAAAATATTTTAGTGTCCAGTTTGACCAAAAATTGTAAACTACTATTGTGGGATCACCCATGATAGAGAGAACCTCCCAACTCCATTTGGGGTTGTTAGTGTTCACATAATGAAGTACTTCACTCTGGAAGGGAGGTACACCATTTTCCACAAGTACCATTTCCCCTTTCTATGTCATATTCGTAGGAATGAAAGAATTAGTATTCCTTTCTTTTTGTTTTCATGTTTAAAGCAATGTAAAGCTAAGGGTGCCTCATCCCCTCTATACCAGGGTTTGATCCAATGCCTTTATAATTATTCTATAGCTATTACCCCCTGTCAGGACCTCCTGGTGGTATCCCTACTAGTTTTGTTGCCCTTGTTTCTCATGTTGAACCTATGCCCCGAGCCGACCCCTCTTTGGGTACTTCCTTTGGTGTGGGTTCATCCTCTGTGAGGCCTCCAACCAGAAATCCCCTACTGGTCCTTCTAGTTTTAAACAATATTCAATTAAACTCCTTCTTACCAAGGGTAACCCTTCTACTCAAAATTAGAAATGCAAAGATATTGGTGTTTACCGATTGGGTAACACTAGCACCAAAAGGAAATCCTGTGAAAGTCTTGTGCCTAGAACCACCAAGAAATTCACCATTGAAATAAGATACAATGAGGAGCAAGGAAAATTGGAGGATTCTAGTAGTGGGAGGGGTGAGAGGTGATTGGCTAGGCTTGCTGGCCAGTCTCCCAAAGGGAAGAAACTTAGTTTTAAAGAGCTTGGGGATGACCTAGAAGAGGAAACTCTGCCTCCTATTAACTTGAGTAAGAAGGAGACGTTGGTTGTGTTGGGAGAAGATCTCTTAGAAGATTCTACAAGTAGCGAATAGGATGAAGAAATGGCTGGTGATGATCAACTGGTGGTCGAAGATTCAAAGGATGAGGAAGAGGAAGTGCTTCAAAATATTGAGCATGAAATTGAGGAGGTAGTTAGGGAATCCATAAAGGGGATGAATGTTTAGTCTACGAAGGAAAGAGTGGGGTTATGCAAGATAATGTTGGACCCTTGGAGCCCTATGCTTCAAAAATTCATGAGCTTCAGCATAAAGTGGAGAAGATGGATAGGGCCTTCAACAGGTTAATGGTAATTACTTTGGGCATAATGCATAGGACCATCTTTGGGATAGTGAGTGGGGCAAATAAGGCTAGGAAAGGCCTTAATAAAAAACAAGCCTCTCAGGATGTGGAGGAGCAACTGGATGGTGGTGCGACTAGATTGATGGATCAGTACAATGAGGCTATATAACAGCTCGAGAACAAATGGAACCCCATCTACTTTTCAAAGGAGTAATTGGGTCTGGTGGTTGGTGTTTTCTGGTTTTTTGCTCATTACTCTTTATGGGCATGTGTTCCCTTCATAAAGAAAGTTTTGTTTTATCTTTAAGACTATTGTTTTGTGCTATTATAAGGTTTATGTTGTTCTATGTCGTTTGGTGTCAAACTTTGTATAGGGTGTTGGTTGGTTCTGTGACCCTTGCTAGTTTGTTTAGTTGTTTTGGTGGCCTCTAGGCCATGTTCTTCTCTTTGGTTGGGTTTAGGGGCCCTTTCCCCTACTTCTATTACTAAAAGCATTCATATTCCTCCATCTTTGATTCATAATATAAAAAATGAAAAATTCTCACTGTAGTACACTTTTTTTAAAGGTGTACATACACAAAAAAAAATATAAAATTATAAAATATGTATTACAAGTCAAAACCCATATATATATATATATATAATATATATATATATATATATATATATATATATATATATATATATATATATATATATATATATATATATATATAATTTCATTGTCATTGATTGCATCCACCTCTTGTGGTGAAAAAAACTACTAAAACTGAGTAAACATGCGGATAAGGATAGGGTGTGTTGCTGTAAGCAACTCACACAACCTCTACAGAGGTCTACACGCATGCTGCAGGTCAAATGACAAGTTTAAGAGGCCTAAAATAAGTTGTAGAGGTAAAAACTAGATGGCTGTCAAAAACAGACTATTGTTACAGGTACCTGCAGTGCTGGCTGTAGATGACTGTCCAGAATTTCAGCAACATAAAATACTCAAAACTTGTGCACAACATTTCATACTTCCAGAACAGCAAAATCATAACAAATATTACTCATAAACACACACAGAGAGACAAAACTATGAAGAGAAAATATTATATTAGCTACAAAGATCAAATTTTTACACGTATATTCTTGTACGTACCAAGTTCATAGTGTGTACTAGTTTATACACATTCATAGCGCAAACTTGTCACCTGCAAGAATCCTTATATTTGTACTTGTACTGGAGGAGAGTGCATAAGGGCATGAGAAGTTAGAGGATGGAGGAAAAGTGGTATCCTCACAGGCAACGAAGGAGTTGAGGGACTAGATAAATATAGAAGATTAGTATCTCCATGCGTAAAGAAATTGTTGTCATACCTTTAAAGATTGAAATTGAATGACAGTAGTAATCTACATGTATGAAATGTGTGCCTGTTTCAAAAATCTTCATTGACAGATCTAAAAAGAATAAACATTCCAATCATTTAAATGAAACAATTTATTAAAAGATTAAAAAAGATTAGTAAATATATAGTATAATTAAAAGAAATATATATTTAGTTATATGTTAACTTTATTTAACTTTTTGAGAATCAGAAAATAAAAAAGGTTTGAGTACAATTTTGTTTGTAAATAATATTGTAAGAGAATGTACATACAATTTACAAACAAATATCAAGAATATTTATATGTGCCAAATTTATAATTAAAAAACACACATATACTACAATAACATGTTGCATCAGATCTGCAACATTTTTCTTCTCAAAATAATAAAGAAATTAATAAATTTGTTAAAGGGAATTGCATAATCAGAGTTGTAATACAGTTTAAGCACCTAACAGGTGGTTCAAGTTATTTGCACGAAGATGCTTTTATGAAAATACTTGCATGCTGAAGAATCTGAATCTCCAGCTAAATCCTCATCTGAAGTTTGAGCAAATGCCTTAAGATACTATGCATATTTGTATAGACAGAAATAGAAAGAATGTATGAATACTTACCCAAGTTGAAGAGCAGTTTCGATAACTAGATTATTGTCACTGTAGTACTGCTGGCATTCTCCTGAATTAGTCTTTAGCAGATTCTGAACAACACCTTGAGCTGAACCATCCAGCTCTAGTCTACTTGACTTGCCTTCGTTTCGTTCTATCTGACAGAAAAAATCAATGTCTAGATTCTTGCAAATGGAAAGAAATTTTGAATACAGATTATAATTGCAATCCCCAAAGTATGGCAGGAGTGTAGTACCATGCTCATAATAAACTGATTTTGTGATTGTAAGAGGTGTTCCTGCACACATAATAATGGACTAGAGAGATTGATAAATTGATAATAGGATTACCCTTATAATATTCCTTAAAGATAGATATCTATGAATGAATGCAAGACTGTGCTTTCAAAGGTCTCTTACCCTACATTGCAGCTTGACAATCTCCTCACTTAGCCTTTCTTCCTGTTGAAAGAAAATAAATAAGGCTTATCTGTTACCGGTGAAGTGGGGAAACAGAAAGGAGAAATTAAAGCTGAGAGCAATGTAACTTGAACAAGGAATAACTACTGGACAAAGTTATAAAGATGTTTATATAATTTCTAAGTGCTTGTTTCAGCCACAAGTATTATTGTCATTGATTTTATTTTAATACTAGTAAACTTTTACAGTGCTCTAAATTAATTTCTGTGGTTATGAATTCAATTGTGTATTTTTTTTTTAATCAGTGGTGGTTCACGTGAATTCATTTCTAATGAGAATTAATGGTCCGCTTGGTATTTACTGCATCTAGGTGATGCTCACAAGGGTGAATCAGTGAGACTTTCCAAAAGATCACACATCCCAATACTACTCCAATTCAAATGTACTTAATCATAGAGTTTCCCTGAGGATTAAACCCACTTGGCTTGGTACCCTATTTGATATGAGGATTCAACTGCATGGTTTTAGCTTTGTACCCCATTTGCTATCAGGATTCGATTGCATAATTATATCTAAGTACCACATTAGCTATTAGGATTCAACTGCATAGATTTTGTGAGCTTAATCTTGAGAAAACTCCATAATTAAGCATGCTTGAATTGAAGTAGAATTAGGATGAGTGACCTCTTTGAAAGTTCCAATGCTTCATTTTTATGAGCATCATCTAGATGCAATGAAATATGTGTGAATGAGCTTGTATCAATATCTACATAGTTGAATCTTGATAACACTGTCATAAATTGACACACTGCAGAAAATACCTCTTACTTATTACTTGTAAAATATTTTCAAATTTATACATTTATCACAAATAATACATTCAACAAAGATTACCTAATGTTTTAAACTAGCTCTCATTATTTGTTCTTTTTAATATTAGTATTAAAAATTTAGGCTCTAGGAAAATTCACCACCAGCAATTCACCAATGGTTACCGTTGTGGGAAAATTCACCGCCACCAGCAATTCACCACCATGGAAAATTAACTGCAAAAAATTCATGCAATCAATTTTTTGCGTGGTGAATTGTCTTGGCGGTGAATTTTCCGTCGGTGAATTGTTGGTGGTGAATTTGGCGTATGCCAAAAATTTAATATATAGACAACTAAAAACATTTAAAAAATTATTAATAATATAAATATTTAATTTAGTTTTTTATAAATATGTAGATTTAATATGATTTGAAAATTAAATTATCAGTCAATTCAAAATAAAGTTAGAAATTGAAGGAGATTCGGCTATCACTATCAATGTAGTGGGAACGTCTGAAACACCTAATTGGAGACTTAAAACCCTACTGGAAAGGATACTGACAATTCTTGATTATTTTGATTGTTTTACTATTAATCATGTATATAGGGAGGCAAATTTGGAAGCAGATGAGTTATCGAAGCTTGTAGCGGAAGGTAAAGAGGTGAGGTGGTGGCAGTAAAGCTATGTTAGATGATCAAGGTCCTTTGTTATTGGGGCCATTTTTGCAAGAGACAGCCACAATACTGGTTGGGACTTAATTATGTCTACTAGAGCTCTTTCAGATGTTTATATCCTGTCAAGAACAGTTGCTGTTTTAGTTTGGAGTATAAGCTTATAATGATTATCTTGTAATATAAGATGTAAGATCCTTTGATATTAGATATATTAATAAAATTTGACTTTGCCTCTTATTGATAAAAAAAAAAAAAAATTATTTTCCTTCACATTAAATTTATATATTAAATATTTTCTTAACAAAACAGACATTTATATTAACTATAAAACTCTTTAATTATTATTTTCCAATTATCTATATATTAATTTTAATTTTAATATTATTTAAAATAAGCAATGAGGAGGCAGGGTAAAACCCTAGGTGGCCTTGAATTTTCTGTTTGTTGAACTTGGTTTTAAATTAATTGTTTGTATATATATACATATAAAAAAATGAGGAGGGAATCCAAAATTAAACTTCCCCTTTCACTTTGCCTACCCTCTTCGATCTTACACAACCACGGCTTTTCTCCAGTAAATTTTCAAGCTGCTGGAGATCCGTAATGCTTAATGATGTAAGAGCTTCTCCCTTTAGTTGCCTGTGAGTAAACTCCAAGCAATAGTTTCTGTCTCAATTTCATAGTATGATCTGTACGTATTTATGAGTGCAGTTCTAATTTGTTATATGCATAAAAAGTGAATTTCAGGCCAAAATCCATAAATACCTTAAGGTGTTTCCAAGACTGTCAGTTTCCTGCCTGAGCTTTCTTGCCTCTTGCTGCCAATACTTCAAGTTTATATTGATTGAATACAGTTAAGGCCATGCAATTCGTGACAAACATTTACAAGGAAAAGCTTATGTTCTTTGTTGACATGGTTAAAGAATTTTACCTTAATTCCACTGTCTTCAACAGTCTCAACACTCTGCATTCTATGAGCGTTCGTTTCCATGTACTTCTGAAAAGATTTTTCGATACTTACACCATCAACAAAAAATAATAATATAATCAGATGCCTTTAAATACTGAGGACATGAATCACTTTAAACACTGCCGCAGATCATTGTATATAAAGTAATATTAACTTTGAATGCGAGACCTTGAAGTTAACTTCGCTTTGTTCTGTTTTCTCTGTTTGAATCATGACAGCACTGCTGCATTTCTTTTTGTGTTTGATCTCTAGTCAAGTAGGAGGTTTCAATGTACAATTTATAAGCACAGATTTAAATTTGCCTACTGTGGATCCAATGAATTCGATCAGTTTTACATATTTTGAGTTGTATATACAACACATTTCTATTTGTAATGTATACCAAGACTACTTTCAATTAGATTTATATACTTCTAATTGCATAGTACTAAAAGTCATTGTTGTTGGAATTTCTATTCTTGAGTCAGAGCACTAAATTTCTGATATGTGTTTCATTCTTGTACCCTACATTCCTCCTACAACAACCAAACAACATTTCTTTCTCATATTCAGATTTCAGAAATTTTAACAGCAGTTCAATTTTGGGGCAAATTGATTGTGGTAGATGAATTTGAAAAGATAAGAGATAAACAAAAAGAAAATGGAAATAGTAGAACAGTTAGAAGAAGGGAAGATTGGATGAAGAACAGAGAACTGCAACAATAGAATGTTTAGTAAGAGAGTTGTA
The DNA here is from genome assembly GCA_007258455.2 of Sequoia sempervirens. Classification (NCBI taxonomy): domain Eukaryota; kingdom Viridiplantae; phylum Streptophyta; class Pinopsida; order Cupressales; family Cupressaceae; genus Sequoia; species Sequoia sempervirens. Next base: position 292,064,135 of record VDFB02000003.1, on the reverse strand, counting down.
GTAGCAGTTACACAAAATCTTTGGAGAGAACAGTCACTCATAGCAACAATAAAGTTGTTTATAAAATTTTTGTATTCAGAATATAAAAGTATTTGTAAATGATATTTTGAGATAAGTAGACAATATATTTTCTATCCTTATATGAATCTTGTTCTTCCTACTTTGGTCTCTGTAGTTTATTTTTGTTTGATTTTATTTTCAACAAATTGGCATTAGAGCCAAAGTTTTTAACTTGTACTGGATTTTGAAGACTTGTTTGAATGTCAAGCATGGTTGGAGGAAATAAAAAGAGCTGGCAGCAGCCACCATCAGAACTATGGTGTAGGGCAGAAAAGATGAAGACAATAATAGTTGCAAATGATTTGTGGGAGCTTGTGATCAGTTGTTTCACATATGTGATTAACTCAAAAGCATATACAACCCTCACAAATGCCCAAAAGACCTAGTTGAAGTAGAACAACAGAAAAGATGCAAAAATCCTATGTTTGATAGAGGTGACTTTCATAGAAGCCATTTCCACCAAAATAGTAGTAGCTAACTATGCAAACAAGTATTGGGAAATACTCCAAACTAATTTCAAGTAAACAGATAAAGTGAGGTTAGTTAAGTTCCAGATGCTTAGAAGAGATTTTGGAACTCTTCAAGTGAATGATGGAGAGTCCATTTGGGCTTCCATACAAGAGTTTCTAGTTTGATAAATTAGTTGAGGATAAATGGTGAAACTATTGAAGGGAAAAATATTCTTAAAAAAATCTTTAACAGTTTACCCTAAAAAAATTTCTGAATAGTTATTACCATAGAAAAGTTCAAAATCCTCTCAAAGATTGTAGTTGATGAGTTGATGAGTTCTCTACAAACCCATAAAAAATTCTTCAACAGGTCTACACCTTCTTCTCAAGAGAAAACATTCAAAGCTCAAGCCAATCCAAGAGGAAGGAGGAGGGGATGAAATACCTTTGGAAGAAACTCCGAAGGTAGAGGTGAAGCAACTTTGAAAGCTGCAGCTCTAGAGCAAATAATTTGAGAAGAACAAGCATTCAAGAGGTAGCAAGCAGCTCACACCTTAGCTCAACAACTAATAATAATAGCAATACCTCAAACCAAAGATATTAAAAAAGTAACACAAAATTTTATTATTGCCACAAGTATGGTTTTTATGCAAGTAAATGCTATAAAAACCAACGTGACTAGGAAAAACAAAGTGTAAATGTGGCTAGCAAAAATAGGTTAAAGTTGATCAATCAAATGTGTTGATTATGTGTAACATAGGTGAGAAAGACAGCGATGAATTATTGTACATGTCTAGTGGTACCATGGTTTAATTGCTCAAAAAAATAACCAAATCAAATATTGTGATGATTTTTGTAATAGGTTGATTGAAAGATTTGATATATAGGATTGTAAAAATCATCTTGAAGAGTTGGGTCACCTCAAACAAAAGGGAAGGAAGAAGAGTAGGTTGGTGAATTTTTGAAATTATCAATTATGGTAACTAACATATCTTAAAGAAGAATCATTGTGCTATTCATAGAAGGTTTGTTTGAATATCTTAGAGGACATGTGAAGGACTTCAATCCTTCAAACTGCAAGAAACTATTAAGGACTTTGATTTGAAAAGTATTGTGCCCCAACAAAAATATCCTACAAAATCTATATTTTGGAGTAAGAAAAAGATAATTTTTCAAAAGAATCCATGGGCTACCCCAACACAAAAATCAACACCTCTGATTTTTTCTAATAAGGTTGATGAAGATACTAAGAATTAGCTTAGGAGGAAGAAGATTTAATTTTATTGCAGGGAACCATGGAGTCTTAGACATAGATATCTTAGAAAAGGGAAAGTTCATTACATAGTGGTTGTTGAGCATAGGTTGTCATTGATATCAAACTGATGTAAGCAAGTCATTGATATTGATAATGGTTATCAAAGGGTGTCAAGGTTGTCAGACACGAAGGTTGTCAAAATGAAGAAGATACTAGTATTATCAGTTGTCTCAAGGTTTTGGAAGCATGTTGTTTGATAGTGTAGATAATGTCTAATCTATTCAAGTGTCATGGATCATATCAGTTGTGATATGATTTCCTTCAGATAGTTAATAAATTTATCATACCATGTCAGGTATGCAATCAACATGAGTGTGGTGGTCCAAAAGGATATCTTTTAGGCAGAGAGATTAATTAATATGGGTGGCATTTCTTTTAGAAATGCGGTGTTGCTCTACCATTTGGAAGGAGAGTGTTCCTATACTAGTTCTATTAGTTTCCTAAGTTTCCTAAGGCATGGATCAATGTGCAAGGATTTTGATTTAACATAAGGATCATCAAGCTATTCAAAGTTTGAGGCATGTGTGATAATAGCTACAAGTGTGTGAAATTCAAATCAAGTGTGTGGACTAAGGATACGACCTGTTTAAGGTTCCCATGGTGGCACAAGGCATCATGTTCTTTTGGTGGCAAGATTGGAGTAGTGTATTACATGTTTCATGTAATTTGAATTTATGTTCACCCTACGTTGTCTAGATTGGTGTGGTTCCCTAGCCGACATAGAAGAGGGTTAATATAATGTCATGTATATATTTCAAATTTTCATATGCATTTTAAGTGTGTGAAAATATACCAAATGTATTTGATGATTAAAGTGAAATTAATGTAGTGGGAAGTGCAGTTGTATCATAGCAGAAGTGTGAAGAAAAGAATGAGCTCTAGTATTAGAGTGTCTGCTAGTGCATGTTAGAGTTAAATTTATAATTTACCATTATTTATGTTTTGCTAGGATTTTTTTTCTACTTGTTGTATTATTCTGGCATGGATTGGTGTCTCTATTACAATGGGGATTGGTGTCTTCTATAAGTTGGTGCCTACTAAATCTTTTGGGGATTGGTGTCTCCTGTAGGTTGGTGCATATTGAATCTTTTGGGGATTGGTATCTCCGATAGGTTGGTCCCTATATCACATTGTAATGTTCACTTACTATATTCCTTCTTGTGAGAGTTTCTCACCATAGTTTTTGACATCTTAGGTTTCCACGTAAATCTGGTGTTATGTGGTATCTTGTGTTTTGCTTTACTTACTAGCTTGTTTGGTTTAGTGCTCTTCATGCTGAGAATCAATAAATTAGTTGTGAAGGTTTATGGAATTGTTGTAATTTTTTTTGTAGTGTAGAAAGTTGTACTCCATTACATTTTCACACTTTGTTTGGGACCCTCCAATAAATTAGACTTAATTATGCCTTAATAATCCCTATTTTACATCGACAAGCCTAATATATTACATTTTTTCAAAGGGGAAACCTAACAACAATGAACGCCAACACATAATACCTTACCTTTAGCAATGTGTGTTCTAGGAATAGGAACCTGGGACCCATTCATCCATGGGTGAATGGTTCCTCCCAAGGCCTTCGAACCTAAATTTAAAAAATATTTTTGATGGCATTTTAATGTCCCAGAATTCAAATTTCAATGTCGGCTTGTGATGTTTAATTTTTGGGGAATTAAGGATACATACCTATAAATACAAGGTTATTTCATCAATTCTAATCCTAAGAAGCTATAATTTTCATGTAAGTATTCTTAAAGCTAAGATTATGATCAAGGGAATTCAAGGGAATATTTATCAGTGATTTATTGCAGCAATCAAGATCTCAAGTATCATGTCAAAGTCTCTTGTAATCATGCATGTTTTTGGAGCTAACATTGCAATGTAGATTTCAAAGATCAAGTAAAATAATTCAAGCATCAAGATTCATATCCATTGAAGCCATTTCATACAAGATAAAGATCAACATTTCAGCATTCCAAAGGTTTATTCATGGGTTTGGTGAGTTGCAACATAGCATTGTTCATTCATTATTCATTATTTCAATTGAAGGTTTAATTACCCAAACAAGGTTTGACCAAGGAAAACCCCCATTCATCAAAAAAAAAAAAAAAAATCCCTCTTGTGTATGTGTAGGTTCATAGGTTGAAAAAAATTTGAAGATCTCTTGAAGTGTCAAATTGCAAAGTTGTCAAATTTGCAAAGAGTTGTCAATATTGTCGTGAAAGCATGAAATCTCACCTAGTCGATTTATTTTTGAAATTTTGATACTAAAACCCAGATCAAACAAAAGTTGTGTACTGATATCAAATGTTCCCGAAAGTTGTTTGAAACCTCTACATAGAGACCCATTTGCCTATGGGAAAATGAGTCCTAGTCAACCTCCTGAAATTGCATTTTGGAGACTGGTACACAGTGTTTACCCCTTCTTAGATCTGCAGAAAGTTTATTGTTTCTATTTGTATTGAGCTTTAAATTGATGTTTCAAGTTGGAATGAGCATAAAAGAGTTGATTTACTATTTTTTAGTTTCTCTCCCAAAAGTGTTGTTTAGGTTGATACCTGCGTCCTCAATCATAAGGAAATCAATAGATTCCCTTGTTGAGTTGACTTACCAAAGGGTTGTAAGTCAATTCTTTGTGTGGATCTCATTTCATAATGAAATAACAAAAAATAGGTCATGTGTGTGTGTTAAATGTGCAATGTTAGTATCAACACAAACCTTAATGAAACAATTTATATTCAAAGATTCAAAGAAAAAAAACTATTCTAATTTGCAACAACTAAATCTTTCAAGAACGCCTCATTATCCTCTATTCTTAATGATACTTTTTAACCTTTTGGCCCTCAAATTTCTATGTGCACAAAGGCTATTAGAATGACACTTAAGAAACAAGATTAGTATTCAACGTGCAAGCTAATCTAATGCCTACATGAAACTATATGCAAAAAATGATGATGAGGGCTATGATGAGTGAAGGATGATGTTGGTGATAAATGAACAAGTGGAGGTGGATAATATAGCAGTGATCTATATGATTCTATGCATGATACTACACATGCTCAAATGAAAACTTAAAATGAACTAATCTAAAATGCAACTATGATGCAAAATGGGACATAAAATGCAACTATGATACAATATTTAAAGCTAAGATGTAAATGTAAAGTAAAACATGATATGAAAAATAGCTATAAGACTCCAAGAATGCTCCAAGCTCCAATGATAAACCTGAATAATAACTCTACTTCAAATGTGTATATCAAAAACAAGGCCCAAGGGTTGTATTTATAGCCTTTTCCAAGCATATAGTGAGGTGGCATTAATCAACGGTCCAAATTCAAATAAGAAAGATGGATGGTGAAGATGAAGAGAATCAAAATGTAATCCCCTTGACCAAAGACAACATGCCATTTGGATGGAAGAATCTCTTGACCAATGGGAAACATGCCATTTGGATGGAAGATTCAAGTGTGTGAAGAGAAGACCATGTGCTCTCAAAATTGGTGGAAGTGTGGGAGGAATAAATCATGTGCTCCAAAAGTGGGTGGAAGTGTTGGAAGAATAAGTCATGTGCTCCAAAATTGGTGGAAGCATGGGAGGAAATGAGCCATGTGCTTTTTGAAATGAGTTGAAGATAAATCTAATAAAATAATTTATAGTTATTTATTTTCATGTTACCTTGGTGAGGTGGCACAAAAAGTTGTAGAAATGTGCTCTAATTCCTAATTGGACTTAGTGAAGATTAATTAAATAAAACAAGTTTAGGGAACCTTGTTTATTTAATTAATTTAGAAGAATATGTTTTGGATTTGGAGAATTTAGAAAATGAACAAATAAAAAAATTGATCATTTATTTATATGTAGTTGGAATATTAATCAAATAGCTAGTATTTAATTAATTAAAGGTGATGACCATTTTTAGGTGTATACAGGTCCATATTTGGTGAACCCCTTATAACACACACTTAACCCCCCTATTTTTAATTGTTTTATTGTGGTGAACATGACATTCTTGCACTATAAACTTTCTGAATTTGGAGTTCATTCAAACCCAATATCTAGGATTTGCATCGCTTTGCATTGCATTGCAATGATTTACATCTCATTTAGGGTTCTTAACTTACATTAGTTTGCATCTCATCTAAGGTTTTAGGTTTTCATTTTTCATTCTTTCAAATCTGAAAAATTTCAAAAATTTCATTCATTTTGTAATTTTTTTACATAACATTGCATGATTAGTCACTTAAATGAAGAAAATTAAATCAAAATTGCATCTCAAATTAGGTCTTTTTTTCTTGTCATTTACCATCATTTTACACTAGCATTTAGATCCAATTTTCCAGAAATATGAAACTGTAACTACATGTTTGCAACCAGAATATAGAAACATAAACATCAACTCAGAAATTTGAAATTTAATTTTTCAAAACCATGACACAAGACCCATTCGCCCATGGGTAAATGAGTCCCCGATCAGGCTTGTTTTTGAACTTTTGGGCACTAAAAATACCTTGTCTACATTTCGTGTTTCTGCTTCAGCTTTTTGTTTCAATTTCTAAAAATTTATATTTTTCTACAATCATTGGCATTAAGGTTAATTGATCAATTCAAGTGCATTTCAAACATAAATTAGACTTATAAGACATTATTTTTAGATTTTTTCATAGTATAATAAAAAAGTTATCTTGTTTAAAATTTGAAAATTGGTTATGTCTTTACATCTCAATTCATTCTTGCATCATGGACATTTGTATGGGAAATATATGGAAGTCCTTAATGTCTTTGGTTGATGTCTCAATTCATGTGTTTGGTAATGATCCTAATGTAGTAGAATCTAATCATGCTCAATCAACTCCTAATGAATGTCCCCGTGATGTGAAAATATTAGGATGACATGAAGATAACATGCAACAATTCATACAAGACTCCTTACACAATCTTGAGAATATTGCATCCTTTTACCCATCCATGTAGCAACAAATACCACCTATAATTCCATCACTTGATATGCTCAACATTTTATGTAATCAGATGGCTCAATGGACAGCTCCTATAACTCCCACCCAAATACATTTTTGAAATCCTCTGGATCCTTTTCCCGTTGTTGTCGCTCACCTCTAATGGGTTTGTCTTCTCCGCTGGGCTGCGACTTGGTGATGAATATTTCGCCCTCTTCGCCGCTAGTTGTTGAGGCTAGATCCTCTCCTTTGGTTGGGTTGAAGGGTTCTGCAGATTGCATGGACTCTGCAGAAACATTGAGGGTTGTGGATGGGTCCCGTGAAGGCTCTCCTACAACAAAAAGACCTCTCAAGACTTCTTTTGTGGATGCAATGCAAAATAAGAGTTTTGGGTTGGGCTTTGTGCAACCTTTACGGTGTGTTGGTGTTGCCCCTGTTATCTCTCTGAGCAAACAAGTTTATGATAATATTGACGCTTATTTAAATACTTCCCTTATCTATAGGTTCTGCCACTGGTGGCCTCCCCTCTCTGAGTTGTATCTCTAAATTTCCAACCACTGGGATCCATTGGTGGAAGGTAGGATGGAGATTTATCCTTCTGCTAGAGGGATTTTTGTAGTTGGCATATGTTCTTCAAAAGATAGACAAGCAATTTTGGATCATGGACTTTGGGAATGGGAATCTCATCCCTTGTCCATTAGGCCTTGGGTTCATACCTTCAACCCCTTGAAGGAGCCCACTAATGTTTTTCCTATTTGGGTGAGATTGTTGTATCCCCCCTTACACTTTTGGTGCTCCTCTGCTTTTGAGGACATTGGAAATGCTTTGGGTAGAGTTTTGAAAGTTGAAATTGCTTCCAAGAATTTTAATCACACCTCCTTTGCAAGGATTTTGGTGGAAATTGATTTATCTCAGGCTTTACCAGGAGAGGTGGTGCTCCAGGTTAATGACTAGTCTTGGTCTCAGCTAGTGGATTATGAAGGTATTCCTTTTCATTGCAGATGTTGTTTTGCTATTGGACATCTGGCTCGTGATTGCCCTTGTGGGACTCGCCTTGTTTCCTCCTCCACTTGGTGGAAGAATTCTCTTTGTGATAATTTAATTGTGTTCCCTGATGTTGATTCTTCTTCTGATAGTGAGGAGCCTCCTTCTCCTTATGTACAAAAGTTTAATGCTGTTGATAGCGTTGCTCCTTTGGTGGCTTCATCTATGCTAGTTCATAGTGTTGTGATGGATGTTGCTCCTCAAATGCCAGTTTCTACTCCAACTGATTTAGTTGTGGTGGGTGTTGTTCCTTATGTGGATACTATTGTGCAACCTCCTTTAAGGCTAATGTATTGGAAAATGTTACAGTAATTCCTGCAAATTCAAGATTGGTTTTGGATGTTGTACCTCATTTTTTAGCTATTCCTCTGGTTTGCTACTCTGGAGGGGAGTCTTCA